>DWJN01000371.1:0-25130 GCA_018248895.1 Carystus phorcus
AAACCGCCCGAAGGCCTCCGACATGGCTTGACGACTGCTATGTTCATAGCAACCGGGACCGACGGCTTAACGTGCCCGCGTTTTTTGTATTAGATAGGCCTTTATGTTAAAGGTGAGTTTGTTGACTTAACTAATATCCAGCAGCGAGCGTGCCTTGGACTTTAATTGTAATAATACAGTTTAGCTACATAAATATAGTTAGTGTAAGTAAGAGGATCGATCGAAAGGTTACACTTTTACACAGAGTATTACGATTTAACAGTTATCAGGTCGATTTTAATGAGGAAGGCGGAGTAGAATTTACAACAGATGGCGTTACTAGAGCTTGAGATGTTCGTATAAGTTTGAAATGTTCGATTGAAGTATACAGCCATCGTGTTGTGTTTCGTAGCACGATTTTTTGATACACATTCCATCTTATTCTTCAGTTTAATATTTATTGAAAATAAGTGTTTTGCTATACTATTACATTAAAACGCATTATTACAAATTTAATCGATTATAAGCGATCTAAATAAATTATGCCAAAAATAATATAATCAAGGAGCTATTTCAATGAAAGTGACAGTAATGTCACACTAGTGGTGTCAACTGGTGGCAAAGTTCGTCTTCCTCATTGCATTGTTTGTTGAGTTTGGTGTATTTGTTTATGACATTTAACCTTTATCTTTAATTATCTTCATGTATTCTGTGTCGCTAAGTCAAATTTAAATTTAAAATTAGATTTTAATTTAAATTTAAAATTTGATAAACATTTTCGATTTCACTTTCCCGCCTTTTTAAACGTCTGTTTGACATGTACGCCATATTGTTTTTAGATTTATGAGGCGATAAAGATTGAAATACGTCTGTCTCATTCTGTCATATAATCGCCATTAAATAATAGGAGATACTAAGTCTTTATTTTGATGAGAATTCTCCACATTTATAAACGTCAAAATTAACTCTGAGCTATAAATATATGGTATTAAGATAAAAACAATTAAATAACAGGCTCACGTTAATTTGGACGAAAAATGTTTATGTTCAGTTTGTGATTTGAATTCATTTGTTTTTGCTTTATGAATGACACGTAAAGTCGTATGATTTATTCATTCTCTTGAATGACTAAAAATACGTCATAGAAATACGAGTCACCGTTTTAATTGTGTCATGGCGATTTAGTCTTAGTGTCAATTCACATGTGTGACAGAGATGCGACAAAAAATCGCAGCTATGCTGTATTATTTCGCAGCTATTAAGAAGTATTAGGTACTGTCACACATGAATATACATTTAATTGGGATGTTCGTTATAATACTTAAATACATAATCAATGCTAAAGTAACTTTCATAATAACAATTCTAATAAACAATTGTTTTCTTTAAAAAGTAATTTATATTCAAATCAAAATGTTAAAATTACCCTCAAGTTACGTGACAACAGCTATGACGTCACTTGTTCATATTTAATTCACAAATATTAATTAATTAACATGTAATAAAGAAAAAACAAATAAAAACTTGTATCGTATTAAACTTACTAAATATTCTTCTTACATTTTTCCTAACGTAAAATTAACTTCATACATTTTTCTAATAATCAGCATCCTCTACTGAGACATTTGTTTATATTATTTGTTTATTCATATCGATCAATGTTTGTGTGTTTTTATGTTGACATAATGTTTGTGTGTTTCTATCTAAGTTTGATAATAGTGTTTGATTATCGTCTACTAATCGCATTTTTTGTTAATAAAGGTATTTAATAAATTTATGTATACTAGATGTACCGTTAATGATTTTTTTTGTGTATCGTAGGTTATAAGCCGTATGTTTGGTTGAGGTGATGGCGTTATGTAGTGTTATAGGGTACAGATATTTCATATGAACATATAAACATCGAATGTTTGAATCTAAACCTATATAAAGGCAGTCACTAATTAAAGTTCAAACAGATTTTTATGATTTTAACTATACTTCGTTAAAATTGGACCCGGAATAAATATAATATTTGTTATTTGATCAAATCAATGATTGATTTGTTTAACGTGTTTCTTAAACCGAACCAAATCACACATTTTGTTGGAATTGGCGAATAGTATTTTTTTGTGTTGGTAGTAATGATTTAACAGTTTAGTAAACCTAATGAAATATGGTTTATTATATATAAAACCATTATCATATTAACAGTTATTGTAAATTTAAAATAAAATGTCTTTAAAAGTATAGACAGTTATGTTATTTGGACAAAGGTGTCTTAAGAATCGCATTGTACGGAGCTTATGGCGTGTTATGGCGATGGTCAAATTCAATCTTATTCGAGCCCAATTAATTGTAAAAATATATTTTATAGGTATAGAAATTGTTACGCGTTGTGGCATATGATTTAGATCCTTATGTAAAATGAATGGAAATGTAAAAATTCCATTAAATTTATATGCCATTTTTATTTTATTTCAATTTTAACTCTCTGTTTAAATAAACTTTTGGAATGTGCATTACTGAGCAAGACCACTTGATTAAATGAATGTGTTGAGTAATTCTAAATTTTAAACTATCAATTATTTGGCAAAACGATATTACAGAGAGTTATTTTAAATTTTTATCTTAGTTGTATGTTGTATGAATATTAAAATATATACATATTTTATTGATAAAAACTCTTTTATAAGTCACAAGCACCGTATGCTTAATTCAAGACTTCATCCATAATAAAATATGAATAAAAAATAATTCAAATTTGACATTTGCTAATGATCATTTATTTCCTGGTGAACGCACCGCAAATCAGTCGGATATAAAGCAATAAATCGAGTGGTCTTGGCTCATACAGGTGGTGAGGTGGTCCCATCGAGATACGCATGTCCTAGGTTCACTCGTGAAGGTTTCCACTAGCGTTAGATATTTCATATAAGTATCGATTGTAATGGAGTGTAAATAAACTATATTGGAAATTACTATTTTATAATTTGTATTTGTTTAATACCTTTCAGATCCTTATGGACCCTTTGTATATATAACAGTGATTTACTAAAGTAATTAATGTTACTAAGTTGATTACCTACTTTTACTAACTTAATTACTTTTAGCAAGTTGATTACTTTTGCTAAATCGATTACTTTTACAAGTCAGTTGCTTTTACTAAGTCGATTGCATATACTAGTAAAATTACTTTAACTAAGTTGATTACTTTTACTGAGTTGATAACTTTCCTGATTCCATTACTTTACTAAATCTATAACTTTTCCAAGTCTTTTGCTTTAAGTAAGTTCGTTCCTTTTATTAAGTCGATTGCTTCTACAAAGTCAATTACTTTTACTAACATAATTACTTTTACTTAGTTGATTCATTTAGTATGTGTTCACATGCACAGCGACATGACAAAAGGCCCTGGGTTCCATTCCCAGCGAGGCAAAAAATTTTACGATGAGATTATAATAGTCGAAACCACAATAATACAACGCTATGTTGTAATTAAAAATCAATTATTAGTTTACTATGTTTTCTTTTATTCCACAGCGTACATTACCAGGGTCAAGATATTTTCTTTTTTACATAATATGTTTTTTTCTTTTACATATTTTCGCCTTTTTTTCTCAAGATTTTTCTAATCATTTCTGAAAGATAAAAACCTGTACTTTAGTTACAGCCTTTATGTATAAATATTCAATAGGTATACTATATTGAAAGTGCAAGAGGTTCCACTCGTGTGGCCCGTGTCAGTCTTATATAATTATTTTTTATAGACTTCTTTATATACTAGGGTATTCCGAAGATATTAATAAATTGTGAATATAAACCATTCTCGAATCTTAATCAAATAAATAACGCCACACACTCATAGCCCCACACTAGGATACCCCGTGTCGTGGGTGCTACGGACCACACAGAAAGATTTACACACCCAGACTGAGAACAGAATTTTAAATTCATCATTCAAATGTCTGCCTCGCTGGCAATCGAACCCAGGACCCTCCGAATGGCGATAACGTGGTAACCATTACGCCACGCGGGTTGTCAAACAGCAATAATTTTGAACTCAGACCAACTGTCTAGCAGTTTTAGTGTATGTACACTCGAACAGAAGTTTTATTTTATTATTGACGACACGCGTGGCGTAATGGTCACCACGCCGGTCCGCCGTTTGAACGGTCCGGGCTTCGATTCCCAGCGAGGCAGAAATTTAAATGATGAGTTTAAATTTCTGTTCTCGGTTTGGGTGTGTGTGTATGTCTTTCTGTGTTGTCCATGTCCACGACACAGGGTATCCTAGTGTGGGGCTATGAGTGTGTGGCGTTATTTATTTATTTGATGTGGACTCCAAATAACTTGGAGCAGATACTGATGATGCGTGAGGATATGACTAGATTCCTCCTGTTTAAACCAGCTCATCAAGTTTAATTGGCTTGGTACGCTTGTGGTAAGATATATTAATAGGTAACTTACCTTCGTATTATCAAAATGGTATTTACCAAAATCGTATTATCAAAATGGTATTTTTAGTAACTTATGCTATGACTTGATACGCTTGTCGTAAGATAAAGAGGTAACGGATTTGAATGCAGTATTCAGGATTATATTATCATGAGCTTTACATTTAGTGTCTTTTTTCATTTAAATCGGTTAACAAATAAAATACTTATGTCAATTTATGTCAATCATTCATTAGGCGGCATTAGTTAAGCAAATTTAAGTTGGTCGGATCACCTAGTTCATAATATAATCCTTACGCAAAATCCTACCATCTATCAGGCCAGATCCTGTCGTCTCTTACCACACCCTGGTCTCGGACTGGGGTGTGTATTCCAAGCTACTCCAATAGACACAAAAATTACTCTGGTTTGGGCCGATGGAGTTTTACGTATGCCTTCAACTCACTAATGGCCTATTGAGCACGAGTCTCTCATTACTGAGGTTCAGAGCATACTCCACGCTGCTCCAGATGGATAAGTTAGGGTCAATGAAAGTGAGAGGTTTTTAAGCCGAAGGCTTCTGACATGGACGTTTGACACCGCGTCCAAAAGGCCGCACACTTGGACACACTCACGGATTTGACCCACAGAATTGACCCTACAGAAATAAGAGTAACCCAAGAAAGGGGGCGAGAGTCCCCCACCCCAGGACCGGCACGTCTTAACGTGCCGCGGAAGAGATCTACAGCGAGGGGACCCAGGTCCCGAAACTGATTCCACACGCCCCTTACGGGACGTTGTGAAGACCACAGACGATGGCTTGACGACTGCTATGAGGTCCAGAGCATACTCCACGCTGCTATAGTGGTGGAAGAGTTAGCCCGAAGGCCTCTGACATGGCTTGAAGACTATGCTAACGGGACTACCTTAAAGGAAATAGGTATATTACAATTATATGCGTTGTAATACTGTCAGTATTACGTATATTACAATTGGATCCTGTTAAGCAGAAAAGATCCATCGGCATTTTTGTAATTTTGAGTAAATCTACCTTTTTGAAAATTCGCGGTGTCAAGAAACATAACATGTAAATTTTTTTAAGTAATATAATAGTGCCTTTTCATCGGAAGAATTTCTGTCATTTCTGATAAACTTGATTAGTAGAATATGTATGTAATTCGATTTCATATAATATGTTGACTGGATCTTTTCTGCTTAACAGGGTCCAATTATATTGGTTGTAATACTGTCAGTTTTAGGTATATTACAATTATATTCATTATAATACTGTCAGTATTACGTACCTATATTATAATTATATTCGTTGTAATACTGTCAGTATTACGCGTGATAGCGTTAGTCTAGACCATTATTATCTAGACTCACAAAGACCGTTGTGATTAACACACGCAAGAAGGGCTGATAACGTACAGTAAATAATAAGTACTCGTTCATACCGTTTATTTATAAGATGCACCGTATTCATACCACTACGAGGAATTTGTAATATTAATACTAGCTTCAACCCGCGGCTTAGCTCGCGTTAAAACCCTTGAATAAATATCAAAGATAGCAGAACTATCCTGTTTAAATATCAAAGATCGTTACATAATTTTGTTGATAAAAAATGTCTTTTTAATAAAAATATGTGTACAAAGTTGAATGATAATCTGTTGAGTAGTTTTGGCGTGAAAACCAAACAAACATTCACATTTATAATAATTAAAAAGATTAGTAGGCCCAGTGAACTTTGTATCACCTTGGAATTTGTCTGTTTTGGATAGGCGAATATTAATTGTAGTGTGTTATGGACTATCCATAGCCTTCTTCGGTAAATGGACTATTCAACACAAAAATATATTTTCCATTGGCACTAGTAGTTCCTGAGATTACCGCGTTTAAACAAACTCTTTAGCTTGATAATTATAGTATAGATTAAATGAGAATTTAAAATGATGTTTGACTCAATCACACTAAAAGGGATGTACGAATCTGAATGAAACTTGGTCTGTCGCAGTCTGTCATAGTTTTCCTCATCATATTATTTTATTCTCTTTGAAGGCGTTTTTTTTGTTTAAAGTTTTTTATTTATACCTTTTTAGTGATACCTTCCATTATGCAGGCGTGATGTTATGTTATACTTACTTATAATCGCTTTATACAATAGACAAAAAAATAAACTGACTTATTACATATTACGATTCCAAAATGATACGCAAAATAAAAAATAAAAAACAATGCTCATTATTAGGGATAACTAAAAAGTATCCATCGAATGTCGCTCAAAATAAGCTACAACTTTCATACAGCAAAAGAATTATGCAAATCGGTGTACCAATAAAAAAATTGTAACACAACGTAAGTAAATACAGACGAATTTCGAATCAATGGATAAAATTCATCGTTAAGCCTTTTATTCGCGTCATATACAGTATATATCCAATTAACTGAATGTTTACGTTTGTAAGTCAGATTCGGTAATAAAGCTAACGCTGGGCCGTATTGCCATGTATTGCAATCGTTAGTTTACTATCGAGACCAACGATACTTTCAAAAGTTTCAAACGCAGTCTCGAATTCCACGTAAAGGTTACAAAGATCAAGCGATTTTTAAACTGATTGTAAACTGGTATCATTCTATCTAAATAGATTGAATACGTGTCCTATTACCGTACCAGGCGCGAATAAGTCGACTCGCATATATATTTTTTAATGCATAAGGCATTAGGATTGTTTAATTCATAGTGATCTGAAAACTCAAAGCAAATGAATACCTTCAGATAAAAAGTATTTATTAACATAAATACAGAATATACAGATGAAACTTAAACTTAAAAATGGCCTGAAAATATGCATTTTCGATTTGTTAAGTTATTCACGCCTGGTATGTATGAGTCAAAGCAATGGTAGTGTATTGTATTGTAGCAAACGACTTAGTTGAAGATCGTGGTCACTACCACCCACAATTTGGACACTATCTACACCCTAGGAATTCAGGTAGTAATCCTATGTAACCTGGAAGTTTCCTCTTGTTTTTTTATATCATTAGTATGCGTATCAAGATTAATGTACGTAGTTAATAAATAACATTTAATAATAATAATGAAATAACATTTATTTACAGAGTTAGTGGGAATTTAAGACGTGTTTATAAAATTAGAATGAATGTTAACAGTTTCTCAATTTGACATATTTAAAAATATTCCTTTCTCGCTTATGAACAATTTCTTGTAGCAAATGTGACTTGACTATCCCTTTAATACAAAAACATGCTAATTCCGAGGAACGAAATATTACTTATTTAATAAAGTTTGTAATAAATAGTTTTAAGATATATAAAGATTGGACATACTATGAATATGTGTCGTGAGCTTTTTTTTCTCCCCGCCCGAGCGGGGTTATCGCGGAAAAGTTGAGAATTTTTCAAAAAGTTATCTATGCGCGTCGTAGCTGATAACACACACATACACAGCTAGGGTTGTGCCGCACAAGAACTTGGAGTCTGGCTCACTGAAGTCAAGTAGACGATTTCATTGACTGACAACGTGAATCGCTCGCATTAATGACTTGGTTTTATTCTGTTTCTCGTGGTTTAAATTGAAGTGTGACTATTTAGTGATATTATCATGTGTGATAGTGTGATTATAATGATAATAACATATTAATTTTTTAACAGGTTAATATTTTGTAATTCGAATTTGATTTCTTTTTTAAACATCGTGATTTTTTTACGACAGTTAATAAGTTGCGAGAAAAGTGCTTTGAAAATAAAAGTGTAAGTACAAGATTCATTCATTGTAATTTTGTTATATAAAGTGTAGTCAAGTATTTTGACTAAGTTTTGGTTTAAAGTAATGACTAGGTGAATATAGACTTCCCATCACTAATACCCAATAAAGTAGACCAAGGAGCTACAACTATAGTTCCATACGTCGTAAGTTGTGTAATGTTGCGAAATAAATTTAATTTTACTTCATTAAACTTAAGGTTTTTATTTGAATGCACTAACATTCAGTTCGGGATGTTTTTGTTGGGGAATGTAGTGTTTTTTTGTAAGAAAAAAGATAATGAACAGTGTGTTTTAAATGGAAATTTTATAAGTTGCCAGTGCGCGGGACGGCCGTTTTTTCACGTGATCGAGGTAAATTTTCCACTGTTACATAATTCTAATATAAGTTTTAGGGTTTTTATTTTTTTATTTACTTAAAATACTCTTTAAGGTGTAAAAAACCATGCGAATTAACGTGATATAAGATGAATGTGATTTAGTGACGCGTAAAACAATATGGAGAATATGATTCACAATTTTTTTCTGTGTTATTTTTTTCTGGGAGATTTTTTACACAATTCGTAAAGAAGCAGAAAAATGCTTAGAATAAATGTGCTCTTGTTATATTTCTTAAAGCGGTTTTAATAAAATATTTCGAATTGATTTAATTACCGAAACAAATATGAACATTTTATATAGAAACTTAGTTAAATTAAAAACCCTACTCTATTTAAATTTTCAAACGAAAATGAACTATCAAAATAGCTATTTATGAAACCTTTAAAGGCAAGTCTTTGTTTAATTTTATTAAGCATTTTATATTTAAACAATTAATTTCATCGTTAAACTATTATCAACTGTTTCGTAACATTGTTACAAAATATTTAACTGTCTTATAAGAATAGACTTCGGTTTAAAAGCTACTACCCGATAGATGTCGCTAATTAAATTGAACTAAAATCTTATTAGATTTAGTATTAACCACTCTAATTAATATATTATGTGGTATGTTAATATATAGTTTTCTTGTTTATATTAAATTAGTTTTTAAACATTATTATTTGTAGATCCGTAAGATCTTTGGTTTTCATAATAATATTCTGGGTTTTTATTGAAGTTACAGTAGATATGCAAAGTTTTTGGACCCATATACCTATGTTTTAAAATTATTTTAGTAATAATTATCTAATAATGTTTAGTCTAATAAAACAAACTAATAGAATCATGTTGTGCTTAACAGTAGTAGGATAAATGAAACTTTTAAACCATTCTATAGGATTTTAAATGAAATTTAGGATTTGTTTATAACTAAATAGTCAAACCTACGTACTAAATATTTAGCTTTATAATACGGTTTATAAATAAATATAAAAATTAAGGAATTATTTATTTTAATTCTTTTTATTTGGTTCAAATATGTGTAAAAATTGTAATATTTTTATTTAATTCTCAACTATCTGCCACAATATATAATTACTCTTTTATTTTATTTATGATATATGCGTGTCATATAAATCTCAAGTCTCAAGCAATTTGTTTTATAACGAAATAATTGTGACAAATTAACTACAGTGCCATCTGTGGGATTAGCTAAGATAGTTCCTAGCAATGAAGCATTGTTCTAAAAACGGATAAGTACAAGTTCAATTAAAAGAATGGGATGTATTAATGATAATGTTTTATGTAAATAGAACTTCAATAGTTGAAAAAGTGGCGTAAAAAATAAATAAAAGCCTTGTACAACAGCTACATATGTAATGGGGGTTTAAAAACTTTTAACTTTTTTTTTAAGATAGTCAAAAGGCATAATAAATTCAAACACGCACTAAAATATTCACAGTTAACATATTTTAAAAGCAATAATCTACTATAATAATTTGTCGGTAGAACGCGCGAACTAATTGTCACAAAAAACTCACCCCACGGCGGCTGAATGAGTGAATGGAAGTGAAAAAAAGTAACAAAAAAACTAGGGCGGCACGCGCGCCACCAATTAACTCGTTCTTTTTTCAAACGCTTCCGAGCATATTTTTTTCTTTTTTTTATTGGTTCAGCCTAATGTTAGGGGGCGTTTTTTTGTACCGACCTTGCAGCAATGTGTCAGTATTAGTTTTTTTATCCACAACGATTAGAACGCGGTGAATTTTGACACGCTATGTTTGAATAGGGAACACTTTTTTGTTTTTTTTTCAGGGTAAGCGATTCGTGAGTGACTCGGCTACTGTTTACCGGTTGATGTGGCGGGGTTTCACACCTATTAGATTTTTTACACGATTATTTGGTCGAGGCGATAATTCACTGCTGTAATACGTTGCTTCATAAATTATAGTTCGTTTTTTGGGCGTTTTGACAGGAAGTGGTGTAGCCGCCGTATTATTTGAATATATGCAAGTTATGACGTTCGTTTTGATAAATTATTGGCGTTGTTAAAATATTTTAGAGGAAATAGCTTACTAAAAGATTCTTTGTAAATTTCCTAAATTAAAATGTCGGTGATGTTTTTAGAAATTTTTATAAGAGGTCGACCACTAGTCTTGCTTAGATACAAAACAGGATATTTCTTTTATGTTTTAATGAAAATCCCTCAGATCCATCCCAAAAATTAAGTCAGCCTTCGTTCCAGCTGGGAGCTTGGAAGTCAGTGCCTTTCTTCTCTTTCTTGCCTGAGAACGTGGTAATTTTTTATGTTGCTAGTGGTGACGATGATAATTTATTATTTAGCAGACTAATTTGTTGGCTAGTGACATAAAAAATGACATATCATATGTACAGCGCACGGTTCACGCTTGGCTATTTTTACGTTGCGTAGTGTATCGACCACACGAACGAACAGAAGAGCTTTGTTCGTGGCTCACTTGTCACGGAATTGTACCATCAATAACTTACGACATAGTATGGAGAGGACTTCTGTTCAAAATTCTTTTTAATTTACAATATTATCGCAATACCAACCTGTCAATATACTCAAAGGTAGGGTTTATCGCGTTCCGAAACCTATTTCGATTAGTTCAGAAACATTATCACAGTTTCAAAATAATTTGGCGCTAGTGTCGGATTTAAGAACACGAAACCTTAATGTCGTTCGAATTAAGCTTAGGAGTAGACTGGCTGATGGTAATTGGTAATAATTCCGGCCTTCAATCCATTAAGAACCCACTGAACAAGGCTCTGTCCTCATCACTGAGGAGGTCTAGAGCATAACCCACCACGCTGCTCCAATGCGGTTTTAACCTGATGTTGTGACAATACTGCTATCACCTGCCACACCCACCATTCTTCTGCATCGTGCTGTTTGTCTAATTGTTCTAGCATCACTACTTTCAGTTTGGCATCAGATCAGTTACGAATCAGTCATTTTATAGTAATAGTCAATATTTATATTAAACATATAATTCTTCTGTTCATGTGTATGTCAATGAACTCGCAAATAGTTGGATCGATTTTGATGATATTTTGTGTTTAAGTACATTCGAAAATAGTTTAGATTCACAATTCCATCCGATACATGTTTTTGGAGGACAATATCTGTCTTTCAAATGGTGATGGTATATACGTTATATACTTTTATTTATTACAACTGCATGTTTCCATTGTGGGAGGGAGGTGCTACGCATGTCTAACAGTATATACCGTCATATATTTTTCTCGCGGATTGTTGCAAAGTAGACTAATATTAACTTAATAATATCTGTCGAATCCGCTAAAATAATTAAACGAAAAGTATATGTCAATAAAATCATTCTCCATAATTCTACAGCTCAACCCTTACGTTTTCCAAAAATGATTAAAAATAGAACGCGGTGCGTGAAGGCAGCCATTAGGGCGCTATCATTACTTTTTATCGAAGAGACCGATTATTTGTCTGGTCTCTTTATTTTGTGTAACCCTTCCGTTAGACAAGGAGACGGAAACGTTACGGAACTGGCTTATTCGTTAACTTATATTCTAATCTAAGGTACTATAGCCGCAGGTTTGCCTCGGCCTAGTCCAGAATGTCTCAAGAATGACCTATTGTTGTCTATCCCATTTGTGACGCCTAAAGTTCTCAGATCCTATGACTCCAACTACCTGAGTTTTACCTGCCTCGGTTTCTGCGTCTATGCGCCCATGAACTATGCGTCCATACGTCATGCGCCATGCGACCATGAGCCCATGCGCCTCCAGTTTACTTTTCAGTAACCGTTTGTCATGCGCCATACCCATGCGCTTGCGGTTTATCATTCAGTAACTGTTTGAGAACTCTGGTTGCATCTATCCGTACTGTTGTCGACAATTAGCCCGTCTCGCTGTCCCGGTCATATAGCACTGGCATTTTATATGTTATTTTTACCTTTTTTTAAATTGTTCTTTTTTGGAGTGACATTTTATTTTTGACAATAGAAATATACAACACGATAAGGCTTACAGATTTTATTTCAAAAAACCTCAAATTTGCGATAGCACCAGCTACACGTACGTTACTCATAACCTTTTACCTTAACTATTTTATCCTTTTAGGAGATGAACTTTCAAAATGTTATTACTGTCTCATACAATAAATAGCGCTACATTTATAGTACATTAAATTTCTCTGTCGTGGGTGCCATAGACACACAGACGAACAAAAGATATTTAAACTCATAATTTAAATTTCTGTCTCGCTGGGAATCAAAGCCAGGACCCTTCGAATAACAGTTCATAGTGACTTTTGCCACATAGGTCGTCTAAGATAAAACTAATTAAGAATTAATCACAAATTTATTCAACCGTAATAAATTAAAAAATTATTTAAGATCTGAACCAAGTCTACTTACTTTATCAACTATAATATATATTACTTACATTTTCAACTATATATGTACATAGATCATTAATCAATTTATTTAAAATCAATCAATACGAACGTACGTTTGAGGGTTGAAATTATATAATTGTTAAAGTCAGTAACAAATATCCTATTGATAGCGAATCCAATAAAATATTCAAAGATCTGTAGTTTAATAAATTGAGGGTAGATACCAATAGACGATACGCCTTTTTATATGTAAAACTAGCTGTTCCCGCGACTTTGTCCCTGTGGATAACATAAAAGCTATTGTTCAATTCGCAGATTTTACTATGACCCAATGACATATAATCCTAGTTTGGTTAAGTTGCTATGACTGTGTACCATTATAATATAGGTACTATATACATCTTCTTCTTCTTTATATATAAAAAATAATGTTTGTATGTATGTCCTTTTCTAGACTCTGAAGATAGAGCATGGTAGAAGATAGAGCAGCGAGGTCTTTACAAACTGTTCAGAATTCTCTGATAAAGATTTTGGTAACAAAATTATATCGATCGGACAAAAGGTTGATGAGTTACAGTCGAAATACAACTAGTAAACAAATATAATAAACAATTCCAAAAAAATAATTTTAAATTTTTATTCGCATAAAAGTTGCAAATTTTTTTGTTGTCTATCAAAAGTAGAAGGTATTGAAATAGAACAAAAGCTCTCGAGTAACTTAACACTTAAGGATGTTATCGTAACATCTCAAACTACCCTCCAGTATGCAAATTTTGGCGGAGGGTAGAGCGATCTTTTTAATATTTTTTTGTTTCATCATTGTCTCACAACCGGTTCTGAAAGCCGGTGAGAACTATTAGACAGGGATTCATTTCGAGTATTGTAAACGTGAGAATTTATTGTGACGAGATACTGTTTGGATATCAGAAAGAATGATACGACGTTTGGGGTAATACTTAATCAAAAGTCAAACCACCGCTGAATATATCGGCAAAAATCAGATCGCTTTATATCCTGATTACAAAGTAGTGAGGTATTTTTATTTTTATAAAAAAAAATTGACACGTGGAATCTTATCTTACTCGCATATTACCTAATACCTACTTTGCCTTATTGAACACTTCAAACTCAAACTTATATAATTTATTTCATGTAGGTATTTATAGTCTTATGAGTCAAATACTGCATCTACCACCGTTTCTGAAAGTGCCTTTTAAAGAGGAGAAGAAACTGCAAAGGAAACGCCTTGGACATCTTTTAAACAATAGATAGGTACCTACAATAATTACAAAACTGAATTACTAACTTAAATAGAATTGCCTGGGCCTGTTTATTTCCACGCCTTGTCATTAATATATTAATCTACATAGATCGAAATCTACATAGATAGATACGTATACTTTTAGGTACCTGTAAGTACATGTTTTTTAAATATTTCTTAGAAAAGACCAAGGATCGACTGGAATGATGATCTGGTATTTTTTTGATATTTTATTGTCACCCAAAATTAACACATCTCAAATTACACCTAACATTACGATAGAATAATCCACATAAGATAACACAGGTTACTGCGCTAAAAATTCATCACATGGTTATAAAAAAAAAACAAAATATTGTTTATGGGCACTCTGTGGAACAGCGGAAATTGCATAACTCAATATAAGTCGTAACAATGAGGCGCAGGACAGCTGTCGGCCGTTCCACAGTGGTGTCGACTGCCCAATACCTCCTGGCAATTGGATAAATACTGTTTGTAAAAGTATCGATAATCGATTAATTAGTATAGTGTAACCTCATTGTGGATATTCGTTTTGAACAAAATTAAAAAACATTTTTTTCAGTTATTTGTGTATAATGCTATTGATTATTCAAAATTTTATTATTCATATAATAAACGATTCTACACATTTTAATTAACACCAAAAACAGACAAATTGAATAATAATTTTTATATTAATAATTATCTACTTCTCAAATCCACTGATCAATACATAAAAATCATTACAAAATAGGTCCCACCGTTTAGGAGTTTTGTAACACACTTATATAGTATAATCATATACTTATAGATAAATATTAATTAATTTCAATGTCATTCCAATTAATTTAAATTCAAAATGCTTTATATATAAAAAGTTATTGATTATATACATATATATAATTTTCTATCTAACAACATAGACAGCCGTTGAAAAATATCGAAGTCAGCATGACACAACTTAAAGAAAAATAATTGTTAAAAGCTTTCATTTCAGTTTTTCTGGCTATTTAAAAAAATGATATATTTTCAACATTATTTAATATCAATATGTCATGTATAAATGTTAAAATTTGTGTTTCAAATTGTGTGTCGTGCGTTCACTGTAGAAGGTCAACTGGTGGGGTCAATCGGTCAACCAAACTCATTGTTCGTCCCGGATATTATTTTCGTATTGTATCTGCGAACATCTTTGCAAACTCACATTTATTTTTACAAAACCTAACTTACATAACAGGTGGGGTAAATACAGCATTTGATATTAATATTGTAGTTTAGTTCGATAATTTTAACAAGTTAGCGAAGTAGACCCAAATTATATATTTAATTTAATTATATATATAAGGTTGTGATAATAAACATACACTCATACCCCGGATTGTATGAATTTAGGTGGCACGGTGTACCTACCGGGAATCGAATACGGAACCCCTGGCTGAGCCAACAGATTCATTAACGACGCTGTCTTAAGGCTAATACTTAGCACTACATTTTCTTTAAATATTGTAATAATGATAAATTTATCCCCTATCCCTGACTGAGTAATGAAAAAGTCTAAGATAGTTTTAGTAATAATAAGGCAACATAATTTTAGTAATAATTAACGTTTTTAAGCCTTCTATAGGAGACAATCAAAAACGTAAATAGTTTTATCCAAGTGTCTTATTTTCTTAATACATGTGTATGGTATGATAAAACAATGTTTCTCGCATTTGATAATTTATTTTATTTTATTTAAACATTAATTGAACATAGGTATCCCTTCAATATCGATGTTGCGATTCTTTGTTCTCTGAATCTAACTTCTTCAGAATCTCTTCAAAGGCCCACATTTGCTTCTTTCACTAAGATATGCTCAAATGACTTTATTGCAATCATTGAATTTGCTAAAACTTTTCTACATCTTCAATAAAAGTATACTTAAATACAGTTTACCAAATTTAATATAGCATTATTCTATAAGAAAATTTAAATATTTGCTTTATTTAATTTATCTAGATAATTTTAAAAATACTTCGACATCAACGAATTGAAACATTGCACACATTGCATGAAAATGGTACAAATCAAAACGGTAAATTGTGACTTGAGCGATAAAATAAATTGTTCACACCGTAGAATATGTACCTACCACAATTTTAATACAATAAAAAAATATTAATTTATTTACATAATACTAATGCATTGCCTACAATGATTTGCAGTTAAAATAAGCAAGAGTTAAGTTCTACAGGCGTTCCAGACTGGTTCATATCTAAGTACAAATACTATTGTCAGATATTTCAGTAATCACATCGAATAGATTTTAGGAAAACACGAAAACTAAAGAAATTAATTTATTATTTTGTACCAAATGCTAATTTCATAAATTAAAAAAAAATTCGTAGCATCGATTTTAATTCCAATAAAAAGACAGCTGTAGCAATAAGAGGTAGTAATTATATCTTATTTTTTATAATTGGTAAATTCAATAAGTATTTCTTTTTTACTAAAATTACCATGTAATGATAAATTCAAATGATAGACTAAAAAAAATTAGGTAAACATTTTTAACATTAAATAAACTGATAGTCAACAAGCAATCAACAATTAAATACGAACACACATAGTTGAACTCTGTTTCCATTCATTAGCCTCATATTTTTCATACATTTTCCACTCTACGAAGCGATAGTTTCCCACCGACCAGCGCTCTCTGCCGGCCAAACGCGCGTGAAGTGCAAACACCGTGACAAAAAATAGCCCCGCCTGTTTAAACGTTGTATAAAGATTTATTGATTACCTACACGCTATTGGCCTGGCTTGTAACTACACATAAATACATATTTTCGCATAATTGCCATTGTTTTATAATGAATGCGTGTGTATAATATTTTTGTTCAAAGTTATTAGCGTCCTGTGCGCGGTTTTCGTTCTAAACTTTAGGTTCGTATCGAAGTAACTTTAATTAAATATGCAACGTTTGTAGAATTAAATTTAATTATATTATAAATTGTAAATAAAATACTCCAACGTTAGATTTTAATTAATTTAAAATTCCAAACCCTTTTGAGGTTTTTGGTATAAACTGGCACGTCACGTTTTGGACTATAACATGCATTAAAATAATTTACCTTTGAACTTTAAATGTTTTTACCTTAATGCCTATTAGACATATTTATTTTAATTAAATTACCTGTTTATATATTTGTTGTCAGCTGACTATGAGTCAATCTTTGGCTAGTTGTAATTCATGTAGAATTATTTGAAGCAATCCGTCTGCGAATACTATTTGGTTTGGTCTGATTTTAGTAGAAAGGGTTTACTCACAGATACAATATAATGAGATCAAATTGTATATAAAAAGGAATTGTGAAATGTTGTCGGAGAGCTTTTTTAAATAAAATGGAAAACTTCACTCAAAATAACATCATTTTACAAAAATGATGCTTAAATGGTAATCATAATAAACATCAAGTGCCATTTCAGTACCGTAGTTCTTTCTTCGAACCAAAAATATTTGGGGTTAATTTCTAAGTCTGGTACAAAAAAGAAAGTAACCTACATTTTGGTTTACACGGATAAAGTAACCTGTAATTTGTTGAATTAGATATCATGTAGCTCGTAATAAACTCATTGTCTATTTGTTTTGGACTTATAATAATGGTGATTGACTCGCTTTTAATAAGTTTTCCAACCTTCGTAGCGCGCTACGCCATCTGTCGAGGGGTAGCAAACGAATAAATGGAAACTTGAAAGGTTCTAAGTATTCTTAAAAGACGATTAGATGTTGTTGTTCAGAAAATCTTAAGATAATTTTCTTAAGGTTGCAGTTTAACCTGAAAAAAATGATTGACTAAAGCTCATTAGGTTACAATTTAACAATAATTACAAAAACTCAGTGGTTTAGGGGTACTAATTTTGTCTTGAACCTGGACTATCACATCAAACATATTCCCAAGTTTAGGTAAACGAGGAAAAAAACGTTTATCAAAGGCCGTTGGCTAAGCCCCATGAGCTAAGCCCCGCCTGAGCAGAAAAAAATTCTATAGTAAAGGAGGCGTTACGGAAATAAAGTCTTTAAAAACTCAACGCGAGACAGCGCTATACAAACACCGTGCACGCGAGCGAGAGGGGACATAAGAAAAAAAATATGAAAGAAGCCCATTCTTTTCTATTTCCTCCCTCACTAATAGCGGCTTAGAAAAAAATCGGAAGCGCTACCCGTCCCGTTCTCGCGTATAGGGGTGGGAGCGTGTCGCGGTGGAGCGAGCGAGAGGGGTAAATCGCGCCCTTTTTAATAGTTGTTATTTCGGCCGTCCGAGAGAGGGCTAAGGTCCGAGAGCGGACACAGTCGCCACGGCGGGCAGGCGAGCCGTCCGGCCGGTCGGAGCGTCTTTTCCTTGACCGGGTGATTTTTCCGCGGAAAAAACGCGGGGCGCGTGCGCTCGGAGCCGGTGGGGATGTTCTTAGCGACGTCTAAGGCGGGGGCGGCGCCCCGTCTTGCTAGTTGGAGCGCCGTCTTCGCGTGGCGCGCGCGTCCGCCCCACCCCGCAAGAAAGCGTCGCGACGCTCAAGTTTTCCACCAAGAAGTTACGTTAGTCGTCGCCCGCCCGCGCCTCAGGCAGGTCCGCTTCCGATTTCCGCGTCCCCGTAAATAAACCGACGACGGCCGAAGACCGACTCAACTTCTTCTTGCCTCCACAGATCGGACAGCCGCGCGCCGTCGCATGCATTCCTTGTGACGATTCGCCCGAAACTGGAATTAATGTTGAAATACTTCAATGAGAACATATCCCTAGCGCTCCAGGAGAGGTACAGGGACCTCCATGAGTATCGGAAGACGGAAGTAGAGGAGTCACCGAGGGAGGCGAAAGTACCCAAAATAGCTGAGGAAGGGGAGCCGGTCGGCGGCGAGGCGTTTGAACCGGGCGCCGCGCCGCCGTTCCCTCGCCTCCTGGAGGCGCCCAAGGAGGAAGACAGCTTCGTGGCCTCGTGGCTGCAGAACTCCTTCAAGATGACACCGGCTGAGAGTAACGAGGCCGCCCCGGGAGGCAGCGCGCTCGACCTGAGCGCGGCTCCCCTGTCCCTCCACATCCCGGCGTTGCAAGCGGAGGCCCAGAGACAGTTCAAGATGAACTTCTGGAACAGAAGCCGGCCAGGGTCGCCGGCTCCAGAAGCTGAAGGCCAGCCTGGCCCCGCGCCCCCTACCCCGCAACCACCAGCGACTCCTGACCACAAGATCAACACTGAAAAGCTCGTGAATGAAATACAGGTGAGTGAGAAGTGATTAGCTATAATGTAACCTAGTTAAGGATATCTAGGATGAAGTTGTTTTACGTTTTAGCCAAAGTAGTTTCGGATAGTTTTGGGAACTTTTATAATTGATGTTGATATTTTTTTGAAAAATTAAAAAAAAGAAAAAAATATTTTCTAATAGTGATTAAAGTGCAATAATTAAGTATTATCGAACGCGTGTGCTTAAACAAAAATAATGTTATAGTCGTCTTAGGAAAACTCTTTCCCGCCGGCACTTTCACATGGAATCAAAAACTTGAATTAATAATTTACTAATCATTAATTAACTAAATATTTTGAAGTAATTCCACATCTTTATTAACGTCTTCATCGTAAACTTTGAATTTAAAGTTAAAGTATTTTTATACGCACTATCAATAGCTCTAAAAAAGAACAAATATATCGTCTTTAAATAAACTCGGTAGAACCAAAACGTCTTGCGTTGCCAAGACATGTTGATGGACTGACCTCAGACCCGTGGGTCCCAAGAAACTCGTTCCAAATTCAAATAAACCCCACTTCCTTAAAAAAAGAAGACTCGACAAAACAACATATTGTAATACTTTGTTAAAGGGTTAAGGGCCGCGGCAACTTATTATTAAATCGTTTTTGTCCTTCTGTCGCATTGGGTTTAACAAAGAATATGTAAATTACTGTAATCACTGATAATTCTATTATTCCGGTATTTGCTTATCATTGATATGTCGTCAGTTTTACTTTTAACAAATAAATGTTTTCGGCATATGGTCGGGACATTATAAAACTATCATAGACAGTTATTTATTTTTTTGTAAATTGGTTCGTTTTTTAAATTACATTCGTGCTATTAAAGTAAAATAATAAGTCTAAGCCGCTGTGCATGTCTTTTAAAATTGAAATTTATAAACGGAGACGAAATAATATTGCCTTTTAAATTAGTTTCGAATTCATTCACCTTCGGCCGACATTTGTCTATTCCCACGGCTGCCGGATTAGGGTTCGTTGTGATTTTATTTTTTTTAATTTTTTACCGCGCTTTGTTTCACGGAAAGGGGTGTTGACAGTTATTTGTTGCAACGAATCTGTTCTCATTTCAAATTTTTTTTTGTTTTAATATCTGAATCGAAACCGGTTTTCGATACGCCGATCCTATTTCGTATTCATGTTGGTTTTTTTTTAGAAAATACAGATTTAACGGTTCAGAAGTGTTTGTCGCTATTGTGGTTACTTTTTTTTCGTGAAATGCTTAATTAAAAATTGATTTATTAATATTTTTCTATTGTTATGTATTAGTCAAGAGGTTGCTATCAAAACAGTGTTTATCCAATGTATATTTACAACGCTCTCTTATGCCGACGACATAAGGTTCATATTCGAATATCATTTTGGGTAATGAATCCAATTGATCCATGTAAATTAATAATGAATAATATTAGAAATAGCAATGGAATATAATAATAATACACCGATATAAATGCAATAATAAATTATATAATAGATGAAAATCTTTTGCTATTAATGTGTTTTTATTAAGACAGTAAATTGCACTTAACAATATTTTTAGTAATTATTTTTTTTACAAAATATAACAGTTATTCTTATAAATTCAATTATCGGTCTTCAACACATAAACACAACTTCAATCTTTATAATATATCGCAGGGTAAATTGCATAGTTGCGCAATGGTAAACATGTTCAATAGTCAGTTAATTAATTACCTTTGAAAAGTGGGAAATATATTAATATCGGGTAATATGAGTACACTTTATTCTGTGCAATTTGAAATTGATTACAATGTCTAAATTGTTAATAGAAAGCTAATTAAGTGTTTGGAACCGAAATGTAAGATTTACACACTTATAGGTAAAATTAAACTGAGAGAATTATTTTTTGTACTAAGCACATAATACTTGATTATATAATGTTGCATCCCACTTCCAATATTAAATTGAGTTACGTCTTATATTTAAATAGAATTAGTTCCTTTAATAGAGCAGTATAAAAAATTAAAATATTTCAAATAAGTAAATTATATAAAACGGATCATTATATCTTCTACAAGATTAACTTTCATAATATTTAGTTTGTAGACGTAATATTGGAATCATGAATATAGAAAATAAAGAGTTTAGTGACATTGTAAACTTTAAGGAAATTTGTTTAAATATAAATCATATAAAGTAAAAAACATTTCTTTTTCAAAAAGCAAATTCTAATTTAGAACACGATTTTATAAATAGTTTGTTTTTAGAAAATGATTTTATCTTTTTATTCAATTCTTTTAAAGCATATACATGCCAGTAATTAAAGAAAAGTTATTCATAATGTATTTGAATTTCGAACCGCGAACACATTTGCCATTTTTGGAGACCTTTTGTATAAATTTCGAACTTAATTTTGTTTTTTTTTTCTAAGATGTTCTCTTGATAACATGTTCTCTTTCTCTCTCCTAACAGCAACAGCAGTCTCCGTCAGCGGATTCCACGATGAGCGAGAGGTCGCTCGTGCCGTTTGCGCTGGTAAATTTACTGTCATCACTCACTAATGTCGATGTAAATAATATTTTCTCTCTATCGAGTGCGTGTGGATTGCGCTTATTATTTTTTTTTTATATTTTCCCGCTAATTTCTACTTTTTTAATAGAGCTTTAGACATGCTTTTTAATTATGCTTAGTACGCTTTGAATAATTGTATATTTGCCATAATTAGTAGTAGATATAATTAGATATACGTAGTCTATTTAGTCTAAGTATCTACTTACGTTTATCTTAATATGCCCTTTGTGGCACATTTGTAACCAAGGGTCTATATTTTTTGGTTATTTATGGATACTAAACTATTCTTTGCTTTCTAGTTTTCTATAATTAGATTTAACCGGTGATTACTAAAACCAGTTCATTGTTTAGTTATATTGAATATAATATTTTATCTATTTATAATATGTATATTAAATTAATAATAACACTTTAAGGAGGTCCAATACATGTACCGACATACAGATTAATCGTATTTTTTGAATCATTTCCTTTTTATACGAGTATGTTCGGATTTTACGCGGAAAACACAGAACCAATTAACTAGATATCTAGGATAAATATAACTTTTATAACAAGTAAAGATTTTCAATGCACTAAAAGTTATGTTTCTGCGGGATAAGGTATAAGTTATTGAGGTTCGTTAAAAATATTATTAAATAATGATTGGCTTTTGTAACTTTATTAATAAATGAATATTTTGTTAACTTATAGAATAAATAGACGAGGTATAAGGTATTGAGGTCTTAAAAAGTTTATTAAATAATGCTTTCGTTGCCTTTTGTAATTTAAATATTAAATGATTAATTTTTAACTTATAGAGCAATAAAAATAACCACTAAAAGGTAAACAAGACTTTAACGCCTGAATTTTTTTTTTTTATTATTAATTTTGTATACCCAATAACAATATGGGAAACAATAAATCAAAAAGTTTATATTCTGATTCTACTTAAACCTATTCCTTCTTCCACCAGGTATATAAACGGAATATTGGATTAATAAGCCAAACTAATTGTATAGTACTTAGGCTTTGCTCGTCCGTCATTCTCCGATCAACAATATATCAACATTTTCAACTGTAATTATTCAACCATTTATCCGATCGATATAATTTTGGTACCAAAACCTACTTTAGAAGATTCTGAACAAGGTTACTAAAGAGGTCAATGCTGTATCTCCTACCATTTCTAAGTCCATAACAGACAAACAAACATACAAACATTGATTTTGATAAATGTAGGTTTGACACTACTGTAATAATATGTAACATTTTATATATGAATACCAATTGGTTTTAATGCGGAAAAAAAGAAATAGTTTTGAGGCAGAAAAAAGTCAGTTACTTTAATTAGGTATATAATTATATTTTTATAACTACTTACTCATAACATACTTACAGAATATATGTTACAATAACGTCACAAGTTAATAATAATAGTAACAACAAAACAACGCCAATTAGTGGCGAGATTAGAGCGTGGAGCGTCGAAAGTTATGGACCTTTCAATAGACAAAGTTTAACGAGCGCCATCTAACAATGACTACCGGGACTTTACGTGCCCTGTGGTGCACGGGTATTAAGACATCCCAGTAACACGCCTTTCGCGGATTATCATTCGATTTTTGAAATCTCTTATGTTTTTAATTATACAATATTTGTAAGTAATTACCCTAATCTACGTAGTCCATCTTAATATATATAAATTACGTGTCACGGTGTTTGTCCGCGATGGATGATTTTTTAAATATATTTGCCATGAACAGACAGCGTTCCGTTACAGTGTTATTATACCTATTATAGATTATGTATTATATTATAGATATAAATGGTTTAAATTTAATGCGTTGTGTAATTATCTGTTTTTGTAATGCGCTTTTGTGCAAGCTATATTTTGTATGATTTGTGATTCTTGCTGATATTTAATTGGTATTATGTGTTATGTCACTAAACAAAGATTTTCCTGAACTTCCAAATGAATATGCTTTTGTGTGTGTAATTGCATGTGTGTGTAATTGAACGACTTTGTATTTGCTACTTTTAATATTTATTTTATTTTATTCCGACATAAGGCATTTCGCTTTTGCATTTAATTTCAAGGATATTTTTAATATATAAATGTATCCAGTATTAAATTACTGTCAGTATTTTGAACAAAGGTGAACCATTCGATTGGAGTATGTTATTTAATTTTCTGCAGTTTTCTATAATTTATTGCATTTACAGTTTAGATTAAAATTAAAGGTAAAAAATAAAACACTGTAAACATGTATTTCAAGTTATTTATTGAGAGAGCTCTTGAAGTTAACGCATTGTTTCATAACCACAGTCGCAGTGAGACTAAATGAATTGAATCAAATGAGTTCCAAATTCAAAAAACAAGGGTATATGAAAACTGTATAAATGAAGGTACACGTTATTTTGATTATTGCTTCCTGTAATCTTATTCGTCGATAAAAGCGAAGAAAAACGTTTACAGAAATTCAAAACACGAATTATAGAATTTAAAAATATAGAAGGGATAGTGAAATATGTTGTTAATATATTTGTGTTATGTCATACAGCCCGCGGCGCAGTCCCCAGGCGCGGAGCCCCCACTCGGCGACCGAAGCGCCATGCTACCTTTCGCATTGGTAAATATCATTATTTATAGTTGCATGTTTTAAGTCATATTGGGGTGGCTTGCAATACTGACCCCAATTCCATGAAGATAGATCAGGGGATTGTAAGAACCGACAGAAACTGACTTGTGGTAGGGCTTGGTGGGAGGATTATAATAGAAGAAGAAATATTTATTCCCGAAAATTATGTTCAGCTATAATGATGGAAGTATAAGAGACGTTACATAGAGCTAAAAGTAAGCACTGCTGGAACGGGACCGCTTCAGCGTTTCCCGTGGTGGTGGACAGCGGCTGATTTTCAGTGCGAACCTGTTCGTCGCGTAGTTCAGACACACGGTGATGCAACAAAATAAAAAATAAAAGACAATTATTGACGACCCGCGTGGTGTAATGGTTACCACGCCGCATCGCCGTTCGAATCGCTCGGGTTCGATTCCCAGCGAGGGCGAAATTTGAATGATGAGTTTAAATTTCTGTTCTCGGTCTGGGTGTGAATGTCTTTTTGTATTGTCCATGGCACC
>DWJN01000372.1:0-25122 GCA_018248895.1 Carystus phorcus
ATTCATGGACCGTTACTACCTATAGTTAAATAACTTAATAGAAATACAGCAGCAGGACCGCAGACTACAACAGCGCCATCTAGCCAACGAGTCATTTAATCCAATAGAGACATCCATAATGTGAATTCAAACTTTTTCTTTCACTGCTCATTTCCTATTTTTATATGGGGTCGACGCAATATGTCCTCTTCTTCCATTCTTCTTTATTAGCCGTAATTTTAACATTTACTCCATTCTCTTTCATATCGTTTCAAACTACTCAACTAAATCAAATACATTAAAATTGCCAATAAATATCATTAATAATTTAAACATTAAAATATACATTAATTTTCCAGAAATCATTACAATAGGTAGATACATAATTTATTGTTCTTAAAATATGTATAATACTTATGTTCTTGTATAAATGTCACTGAATTCCTAAACGCTTTTGATTAAAATTGTTTATATGTTTAGGTAGTTTCAGTAGAAAATGTTTTATTTAATTCTTGTTTGGAAATCTTCAAAATATAAAGACGAACAGATTATAACATAAAATGTTGCACAACAAGGTATGACGACTCTGCTAGTATATGTAACGAGATCGAAGTGGAATATACATTTTTTTTTTATTTATTATTCAGCCGATTCTTTGAGTATTTATCACTGAACAGATTAAGATCATGTATCCATAATCCATATCATCATATATCCTTCTACGCTAGATCTCGCTAGATCAGAGCTGTAAGTTAGCATAGAGGTTCTGTAATATTGTTCTTTTTAATTGATCGTTTGTAATATTGACGAAAAACGGTAAGTTCAAATCAATATATTGTAAACATCATACTAAAACACAATAATCTTAGATGATATGGTGCGGATTTGGTTTTTTATTGAAAGCTTTGCAACTCTATAAACCCTGTAAACCCATCCTTGCTAGAGTCGTAGAAATATCGTCAGTGTGCGACAGCGTCAGTCTATATTCGTCACCGGTCGACGTCGCCGCGCCACACTCGTTGACCGCGAACGCGCGAAAAACTTTACACTATGGCGGGAAAATAAGGATATTTACAAGTGGTTCTAGTCACCTACATTTAGTACGCGGAGATCACGATAATATGGTCGTAGTTATCATTAATGATCAAGTGGTGAATTCTGGAAATTGAAACATGAAAATTTTGGCTATAGCGGTGGTAAGTTTCATTTTATACTAAATAATTCAATTACCCATTTGGCATATATTTTATATTTGTATTAATATGCATAAAATAAATAGTTACTATTTAATCACTCATCATAAGTATCCGAGATAGAGCGATTTATAAATTAAAAATATTTTAATTCTATAAACTATAATTTGTAAAATTGTCAATCAGAGCCCTTAAATTGTTTTATTAAATTAGGTAAATATATTAAATAGTCTATTAGAAATAATTAAGTGTAAACACGGGTCTCGAAGACTTTTACCTACTCAAATAGTTACCGTGAATCTTATAAATACTTAAGCATTCTATTCATATTTAACTTTATTCCTCATAACACTCATACAATAGATGTTGTCAAATGTTCCTTATCAAAAGCAATTTGGGTAAATATTGACGTTCTCGAACGCTTTAATAAACATTTCAAATTAAAGTTCAAACATTTTAGTTATTCACGCCCAAACATTCAGATCTCAGGCGAGTCGCTAAGTTAGTATCGGTATAAATTGTTTTTATCGGCAATAGCTGTCTAAAGCCTACGCCTTTCCCAAAAATACTTAAGTCCTGTGACCTCCGAGTTTGTAGTTGTACCTGACCGAAATTTTGCATATGCAAAAAATATTACTCATGTTGTACATAATTTCGTGGGTAAAAAAGGTTAATGATAAAGAAACGTGAAACCTTGATGTTTGAAACAAATGTTATATTAAAATAAAGTGGCTTAGAATCTGACGCATAACGCCCATACTATTAAACCGAGGTTGTTCAGAAAATTATTAACACATAAAATTTTATTCCTATATCAAACGATTTAGACGTGCAATACATACGATTAACATATCGTAAACAACCAAGTTCCAAAGACCTTTCATTTTTTATCATGTCTACTCTGTTAGGGCGAACTTTTGCTACTCAGTGAGATCTTTATAATTGAGCGACAGTTTTCGTCACATTTTTTCCACTATCACTCCTTTACACTACCTAATTTGGTACTTTGGTACTCTTCAAAATTAGCATTACAGTCGAAAGTAATTCCCTCAAACACACTACAATCTTCTACCTATAAGTCTTTAGTTCTTGCTCTTGTATTAAGCAAATTACCAATCATTAAGAGGAGTATCTAAGCAGCACGAAGAAAATGATTTAGTTAAATTGTTGAATAGTAAACGAGTGCCAGTCTCTCAGTGATTGAAATTCAATCAAAATCATTATCTCAAAATCTTACGAAAACAAAGAATTTGTATGTTACAAACATATTTTTTGTCTTTTCTCTTATCGTTCATTGTAATTTTGTCTTTGTCAGCCTATTTTACATAAATACAGATAAGGCTAAAGCTGTGCATTAATTAACGGATACTGCATGATACAATTCTGTTCTGTACTGTACAGTCTAACTAGGAGAGTTGTAGAACTAACCGGAAGAGATAGATCTGTCACTCGAAAGAATTATTATAAGGTGCGGTAGGAAGTTGGTTGAGTGAATGGATTTTGGCAGAATACCAAAAACACTGATGTTTCGAGGTGTTAAGCAATCGATTCCGATTAAATAGAATTGTTGAGTCTTGTTGTTAGCTATTAAAGGGTTTTAAAAATTTCCGCACTTTATCTGATCAAAAGGGATCAAGGGAACAAGAAGAAGACATATAGTAAAGTTGAAAAATGAAACAAAATATTGATATAGACTAACTGACAATTCCAAGGCCTCATAAGACTACAAAACAGATAAACAATGTGGGCCGCTTACCCGCATGCCTTCTTTTACCGCATTCTAAAATACTTGTTTTTTGAAATTAGATTTTCCCGCTGAAGTAGTTTTACTAAATTAATTTTCTTCAACAGTTTGATACCCTTGCCCTTTGAGGAGTTTCCCTCTCGGGAAGAACGTTTTGGCTGCAGGAACAGAATAGAATACCGAGTTTGATACCCGTACCATTAACTACCTATCCTTCTGCAACTTCAGGAATTATACATTTATTTTTCCGAGTTAAAAATAGTCTATATGTTGAGCTTTAATCAGCGTCTGTGCAATCCTAAATGGAAAAAGCAATAATTTCTATGTGACCGAGCAACAAACGTGGATCCAAACTTTCGCATTTATATTTTAACACGATGAAAAAAGCCAACACTGTAACCTAATTATGACAAGATTCAATTATGTAGGTGAACTAATAACGCTAAGTACACCAAGTATTACCGCGCAGGTACTGGACACCATCAACTTATCCCTATTGTTCATTATATTTTATAATCTTTACTTAAGGAACTGACACGCTTTACAGGTACAGTTCAAAGTTCAAATATTTGTTGTACGAAAATTATGATACCTAATTATTTATCCATCTTTTTTTATTTCAAAATTATAACAAAGCTGAAGAAACGAAATTGTTCTATTTGCTTCATTTTTGCCTGGTAACTTTTCAGTGATTCTTTTAGGTGTCTTTAATTTGAATTATGTCATTGATATCTGTGGTCAACAGTAACTTACCACCGGCCGTTTCATCTACTCGTATTTCGGCTATTATATTATAGCATTTTCATGTTACCATGTACACAAACTACGTAAATTAACTTACTACATGTGTTGGTATTGCTGACAAAATGTCAATGTGTACTAAACATGACATTAATATGTATCGGGCGCGACGCGACCGCTTGGCGAGAAGGTTGCGCGGGCGCGGACGCCGGGAGTTCTTGTTTAATGATGCGGGTTCAATCCTTCCATACGTACGGGCCGTGTCCGACATGAATACTAATGTTTACTGGGTGAAATTCTTTTCATTTGTAAAACACAGCTTAGCTGCTGGGTAGCAACAAACTCACCTAAAAGGTGTGCCCTAAAATTGGCTGGCAATGACTTTATTGCAAATTGTTTATAGTCTAAGAGTCTACATGGTGAAGACCAGGCGATTCATGCCGTGCGCTTAGTGTAGCTGAAGAACAAATAAGGCGATCCATTCTCTCTTCTTTCTTGGTCGACATCGAGGATGTCTTTGATGTTACTAACGTTCAAGGGCGGTACAGACGGTGGACAATTTGCCCCGCAAAAATTATGTCATATGACATACAACAACAACTGCTATAAAGTACCTAATTTATTCACTTGTTCATCTAGGTACAAATTGCATTACTACGTGTCACAAATTTCCTTAGTAAGTCAATGGTCATAGCAGATTTAAGCGTTTTATATATTTTCTTACCAAACAGAGACGAGCCTCCTGATGGTAAGTTTGCCGGTTGAAGTTTGAAGTTTTTGGGCTGAATTTTGCAATAGGGTGATAGGTAGATAGACAGGCTTGCTAGCGCGATGCCGACTTCTGTTAACGCTTATAACGCCTGGTTTGCCGGCAAGTGGTTGGGGTTAATATTCTAAGCCACCCCGATATAGCTAAAACCTGCATGTTTAGCGGCTGCTCTCATAAAAAAAAATAAGCATCGAACCCAAAATATTTAATCCGGAATGCCATTTACACAATTAATTTACAGTGCTATTACCATAATTCGGTCGTTTTACGAGCGCGTAAATTTTGATGTGCACAAATTAAAGTGTCGTATCGCAACACAAGCAAAGGCATTATGGATATAACGGAAGGATCAAATTCAAATCCATGTTGATATTTTTATTGTGTAATTCCATGAAATGTCTGTAGGATTATTCGCTTGTGGTATGGAAATTAATGTCCGTATTTGTGTTGTTCAATTCCGTGAAATAAAAGGAAATATTTTATAACGTGCGCCTGCGCTTGTAGGGGCCGTTGACGTAGTGACGAGGCAACTATGTCAATGCCGCAGCCGCGAGCACTATCGAATACTCTTATCGACCTCTTCGATAATTGGAAAACAACATTACAAACTAGTTTAATCCTATAATTTGCTTCAAATAACCAGTTTTAAACGATTATACAATTTTGTTAAACTTTCTACTTAATATCTTATTAAAATGGCATACTTAATATAATGCTAAGATAACAACTTGAAGAAATTTTTAAGGTTATGTAAGCAAAAGTCAAAATGTAAGAAAAAAGCACTGCTACCATTATTGAGATCTAAAATTTTTGTATTTTTTGTTTTTTTTACCTTCAAAAGTTTTTACTGGGTGTATCGATTTGGATTATTCTTTTTCTAATCTAAAGCTGTTGTTTGCCATAATAATATGGTCCCATTTAAATTTAAGCTACATCTACTAGTAGTTTTTGAGTTATCGTAAGACTTTGGAATTTTAATATTTATTACGACGTATTTAATTTAAGTTTTTTTTTCTATTATGTCTTCTATGTTATTGACGATGCGATTAATAAAATTACTTATATATGTCACAAGAAATAAATTGTATGTGTTTGTGTAGGTGCACTTAGGTATTAGGCGCCATTTACATTTCCCACGAGGCAATTCAGGTAAAAATTCTGTTTTTCGTGTTACATTCATAAGAATTTTTTACTGAGTTTAGAATACGCAATCTTTGTGATTTCATTGAAACTTGATCCCTTTTCTATGTGTCTGTCTATAAACAGTAGCTAGTCCTAACAGATAACATTCTTCTTAATATAGCCATCAAATTAATTAAATATTAATTATCTATAATAATTTACTCATTATTGTATTAGAGTCTGGACTACTCTGGACTTCACAGAACTATACAAGTGTGGATATTTTCGAAATTAGGTATTACGCTTACCCGCTTTTCTCAACTATTTATAAATGAAGATTTTTATGTCGGAGACGTGTCAAAACTGCCATTAACGCATTATAAAATGAAAATGTCTTATAAACGTATTTGGAGCACCGAATCCATAAAGTTTTTTCTGAAAATTATTAGATACAATATTGACTTTACGACTTTATTATATAGTTGGTACCTATATCCTACTACTTACATAAAAAAATATTTTCTAACGGATTGAATTGTGACTACACTATTCTCGAATCCATTTTGATACAATTATTTTTATGAAAATCGTTCCAACGGTTTAGAAGGAGTTCTGTGACATACACACGAACAGAAGCCCTTATTTTGGTTTGAGTAGTATAAATAAGTTATCTGATAATGTAACTTTTCTAGCGCCTATACTTCACGGCCGCTTAAACGAAGCTTGATTAGAGTGTCAGTACAAATTATAATTATTTGGGTTAGCCGATTATTCATAATACATGCCTTGGAGGCAAATTTAGTCAATGTTAACTAACTTTTCTATAGGTTGAAGCAGCCAAATCTTTTCGTTATAGATAGTACACGTAGTAGCTACATGAAGTTTCTTGCCATTTTGCCCTACTTAATGCTTACCCAATTTGCTCCAGCTGGGTTTGTCTTAAATGGGAGTGGATATTTATACAACTGTTGTTACGAAGAACCTTAAATTAGGATTCAGTACCCTAGATCGTTACTGAATACACGTATACAATATACAATGCAATTACATGTAGAAACTACCTTTGACTTCACGCAATACATTAAGTCCACGTTAAAATTACACTTTACTATAAATATTTCCATAAAAATAGAAAACACATATCTAACATCTTTTTCAAATACAACTTGCTAAGCGCTAATATTAACTAGGACATTTAATTATTTATAAATATACTAGCAAAACCCACACTTCGCTTCGCACTTCGCTATGGCCACAGTTACCATAGCAACGAAAATGATTATAGTCGAAAATCATTTGCAAGTAACTATTAGTTACTATTTGTTACCCAATGATACCTATCAAGCAAACAGTAACCATTATAAATTATTTGGCAAATTTTGTTAATTTATCCGAAACGTTTGATATTTTCCATTCCAGTGGGAACTTCAGTATAAAAATAGTTAATTGTTAGTTCTTTAACTGCTTCCACAACTTTACGGTCAAAACATAGAGAAACTTTATTTATATTTATATATAACCGTAAAATTATATAAAAGTTGTAAAACGTTAGATGCAGGCTTAGCTAACTAATTCTGAGCACTATTATGTGAGTTAACATTTACTATTTGGCAAGCCTCATAAACCCTTGACACAATACATAGAGGAAAATTCTTACAAATAGGTAATCTACATATGCTCTTCACGTTATTTTTCATAGTCGAAAGCAATAAAATTATGATTTCGTAGATTGATAGAATAAAAATGTTATCTCATTTACAAATAGAATACCTTATGCAATAAATTCATCCTGACATTTTATACAAGGTCAGAATTACGGAGTGGCTCCAATACACAATAATGGGCTCTCCTCATCTTGAAGGAATTAACCATGCTTGCCACCGAACCGTCCATCAATAGCCAATGCTATCGTTCAAGCGCACTTCTTTCGCTCCATGAAACTAATAATTTAAGGTAAAAACCTTAAAGCTTCGTATTAAAATTTTCGCTTATAAAAAGAGGAGGATTCAAATCCACGTAGGCATTTTCTCTATACACATGCAAATTTGATACTAGCACTGTTTCAGAATGGTGCTTTAATATCGGGGAGAAACTGCGAAACACCCTCCTCAGAATATACTTAGAATATACGCCTTAAAGTAATACATATATATATATATATATAAATTTATTTATTTATTTAGTTTTTCACCTGTGCGGAACTGGATGCGGCATTATTATTTTCATTCGTTCTTGTAATTTATAGAATCATATTGTACTAAATTTCCCCTAAATAGATGACGATGAAATAAGCAAGAGCAGTTTAATTTTTAGCCGACAATCCACAGTTGCCCAAACCACACCCTTTGCTGTTGCAACCCACAGCCTTGGCTGTTACAAAAGTCCATTGACGACGGTGACCACTTCCATAAGGTGACTCATCTGCTCTTTCGTTGACTAACTCTACATAAAAAGTCCAGTTTTTATTGTATGACAAGTTAACCCAGCTGCCGTTGTTCTGAAACATACTATATAACCGATTTCAATGAAAATCACAATATAATTTTTGAAACTGCTTTGAAATCGGATAAGCCGTTTTTGAGATTAGCGTACACAAATACATACATAGACGTACAAACGTACAGATATACAGACAAAATGAAAAAACATTGTTTTGGGTTCTCTTGTATATATAAAGGCATTATGAATTTTTAAATAGATCTATTTACTAGGTAGATTTAGTTCAATTTAAGGCTCTTAACATCATATAGAAGACACTGCACTCAAGTTAATAAGACACTTAACCTGAGTTCATTAATACAAATTAAAACCTATTGTATTTTATTTCACATACATATATTCAAATATAACAGTCTGGCAATTAAAAAGTACAAGATTGCAGTTACCGCAACTAGTTTAGTATTCATTATTAATTTAACATTAACATCTGTTACGACTGAGATGAATGTTGCACTAGTTTACATCAGAGTTTCATCTCTGACTAATTACAGTTACACGCATAATATCCGATGCATTCATGCAAATCCAAGCCCCTATTTATGAAGCAGGTTGACTTAACCCGGTCATAGTAACATAAATATCTCCCACGGGAGCTATTTTTAAGAACAGTGTACCAAAATGCCCTCCCGTCTAGAAAATGTATTGAGCCACTACGACGTGAAGTGTTTGTTACAATTGCAGTGATGATGTATCAATGTAACGCATTTAACACATTTTTGTTGATACTTTAATATAAAATTCTGTTGTCAGTGTGTGAATTGACGTCCTTATTATTTTACCGATGTTGATGAATGTTTGTATATATAAGAGGATTCAAAAATGGGTTAAATTCATAAATCTATCCGACGGACACGTTATTCTTAAGTTGGCAATACATCTCGCAAATTCGCTAGTTTATCTATATGTATAAAAAAGACCCGTGCAATGTAGTGTAAATGAAATGCAAATGCCAGGATGACAGATATTTTAGATGCGGCCTTCTAAATCGCTATGATTGTAAGGAACTATGTAAATGTGAAGGTATAAGAACTATATTTTCCTTGTTCTTCATATTAAGGTCATCGTTAATATACTCAAAGAACAGCTGACTCTAGAATACTCTAGATGAAATATATGTTGATAAAATGAATTACAATATAACATATACTTATGTTGATCTGGTGGATCACAATTCACAATCTGCAGATATTGATTAGAACATTTGACACACAATATTCTTAGTATAACTTCAGCGTATAACTTATACTTTGCTCAGATACGGGACTAGAAGTTATTTTCGTGAACTATAAATTTGTAACCAGAATTTTAGATTGAATTTCACTTCTTCACCACCGTATAGGATATTTTAAATAAAACAAAATTTAGCCAAACTTTCGATTTCTTGTAGTAATGTATTTGAATCCTTAAGAGGTTTTATAACACACTTCATTTAATCGTCATTTGTAAATGTTCTATGTCATGGTAAAGCTTGTTGAAAATTAAATGTCCGCTTTCACAATACATAAAGCCAATTCGTGCTTTGTGGACTGTTGAACCTGTCGTGTGGTCGAACAAGTTTTGGTGCTCCATTACACTGGCTCATTGCTCAATGTTGCCTGGAATTAATGACGTGGCTGTAGCTAATTCGTTCGTAAGAACTTTTACCTACAAATTGTTTCGGTATTTAGACCCAACCGCATATTATGATTCCGAAAATTGTGTAATACATAATAAATTTACATATAAATGTGTATGAATTCTTATCATGACGACATATAACATTATGATTGATAGATTTTTCTTACCGTTTGGTGAAATTATATTAGTCATTGCCTGTAACTAACAATGATTTGAACTTGTTTTCTGAAATTTATCTATCACAAACATGAGAACAATAAACAACAACAACAACAAGAGACAATAAGGTGCCGCTGGAATTGAGTCGAATAATTTGAATAATTATTTGTAATTCATTTGAATTTTCAAAGCTAACCATTTAAAAGTAAAATTAGTATGGAATTTCCACTAGGTATATTTATGAGCATATTTTAAAGTCAGTCTCCATGTCCTTTTCATAGATTTAGTCATCCTATAATTACGACACTTTATTTTCTTTCTTCTATTTCAAATAGCCGATAAGCTTGTAACATTTTGTTATGAGTGGTTTCATAGATATGAAAAGTCATCACCAATACATTGCCGACACAAAAATAAACGAGTTTCGTTTTATATTTGGCTCTACATATAAAAAACTTTAAACAAAAATAAACCGCCTTCAAAATAATTCTATGGGGGAAACTTTTCAGAAAGTAGGTGCCTTTTTGGCCTAGAACAATAATACTGGCACCGACTTCCTAAACAGTTACCCTCATCAAATATATATATTCTGATGGGGGTTTTACTTTTTGTTTAAAGGTTTTTATTTCGCTTTTTATAAAAAAAACCGCTTTGTCCGAAATGATACACATCAAGTAAATGCGCATTATTAGGTATAACTTAAGAAGTACTCGGCAATTGTCGTTCAAATTAGTATAGGACCACATGACAAGCTTCAAAATCCAAATCGATACACACATTAAAAAGTTATTGTAGTACACACATAAAATAATACCGACGAATCGAGAACCTCCTCGTGACCTCGCCCGACGTTCATCCTGAGCGGGAGAGGTTGGCCCGGACTCAAGATGGATGAAACCCTTTACATCCCATATTCTTCTACTCTTTTCAAGATGTTTAATTCAATATTTTTGTATCAAAAATCCTGATATGACAAATAAGAGGGGAAGTTATGCTATGCAAGTTTAGGTATGCCTCTAATATCTCAAGTGCATATTCGTAAATATTGTTGTGCCAAAAGTACAGTCAGTTTACATTATCTTGGAATAGATGTGGAGGCTTATAGTCCATATCCCTCCCTCGCATTGCATAGAGAAACTTGACAAAATGTAACTAAACCAAAAATATAATGTCCATACAAATAATTATTCTTTATTTCGCAGGTTCAATTTAATAGGTTTCTTTAATTTAAATATATTTTTTTTAATTCAATGTAGATAGGATTTGTTATCGATATAGAAACCAAAACAATTTGTTTTAATTATAGACTATCTGGCGACCAGTACAAGCATATGTAAGACGGAAACCACGAACAAATGGAAACGAGAGAGAAATGGAACGATACAATTTATTTACTATGGAAAATCTATTAATAGGTTAATAAAATAAAATTTTGGTTGTTTTAGTTAACTTAATGATTGTTTATAATTTATAGAACAACAAATTGTTATTATTATAATATTATTGTCTGTAAATTAAAAGCAAAATTTAGGGTAAGTGGAATTCTCATTTACCATCATTCTCATCCATTAACTCCTAAGACACAATTCCCCGTATTATAGCTGTATGTCGTTTATCGATAGTGAACATTCACATTGCTTTTGTGCTAGAAGCAATATTTTCAGTTTGTCAATAAATCGCGTCGCGTTCTTGTGGCTTGAAAGCGTGCTAAAGGCTATCCGGCCGTCCACACCTCGCGGCACTTTACGATCAAGGAATATTGGAAAAATGTTAAATGCACGCGCGACCATCGTTCGGTTATTACATTAAGCTGTTTTCATAGGTTTATTGTAGTCGTACAGTACATGGGACAATAGAAAATAAAGGATTTTTATTAGGTCTACACTTCAATCACACATCAAATAATATTACTTCTTAGCTATAGGCTTAAGACAAGATATAAAGGTTTATTTTACACGCATAAGACAAATAATTAAATCTATACAGTTTAAAAAATTGACTTAAGTTGTATAATGTAAAGGGCTATTATAATGTTACATGTAGGTACATATTGAAGGTAACAAACATATTTAATTTAATAAAGATAATATCATTTTTGTCTAAATCGCTTTCAAAGTAAAACGTAAGATGTAACCATTTTTTAAACATTATAATATCTGTAGTAAGCTATCCTTAAAAGATAGACATAATTGTGTCATCACAGGCTTTTATTTTAGACCTATAAAACTGGAACACTTTCATATATTAAAGGGTGTAGGCAGCGTTTACGATGAAAACTTCCAATCGGCTAGAATTTTTCTGGAATTTTCAACAATAATCGTCATATTTAATTCAATTTACATTAAACATTATTGCATTATACGCGAAAACGTAGCTTTTGATATTAATTATATTCATTTTTATTTCTTCTTTACAGTGTAATTGGAGTTGGTGCATATTGCTTTTTGCAATAGACAGTTCTCACGGAGAAAAGTTTACCCTGGGCTACCTGACCGGCTCCCAACGGCGCCCCGGAGACTACAACTACCAAAGACCAGGGAGAGTTATATCAGGTAATTCATATGCAGCCTAAACTTTAATTGAGTACATTTAGAACTTAAAATTCAAATTGATAAAATAATTTGAAATTCACCAACTCACTAGAATTTTGAGATGACTTGGTAATTACTTACTTCGATATCTTAGACTAATTAATTCTTGTTTACAAAGTTTTGGAAGATTGAATTCAATAATTGTTGGTGATAAGTATAGATATATAGTGACTTCTGAATAATTAACTCAGCTGAGCTTACTAAAAAGTAAATTACTGAAAGGTTTAACTCAAAAATAAATTCGTTCACGAAACAGATTGGGTAAAGTTAGTTCTGAACTCATCAGTATAATAATAATACTTATGTAGTTTTGATTTTTGTTTGAACACTTAATTAAGGAATAAGTATCTTACCACACACTTATTATAATTACTTCATGAGTTGCGATTACTGGGTGGATTATCATTTTAAAAGCATTTATTTAACTTTCAATGTTTGTATGTTCGGGTGGAATCTTACAACTCAAGTTTGAAGCAGATATCTTCAATCGATTGAGCTGAAAATGTATATACACGTTTAGATTTGATGACAATGCGTTATTCTAAACAAAACATGTTTTTTTTTTCAAACTAAGTTAATACGACTACTAAATTCTCTCGACAAACTTTTATACGTATAAATTATGTAATGATATGTTATAGGTTGATTATATTATTTTGAAAGAAGTTTTTTCTTTCATTTTATTATCGATACAAACGGTCGTGTCTTATGTTTATTGGAAGTCAAACCAATTGAGGTCAATCTCGACAGATATGTACGTTAAATTTCTATGAAATTAGGATGAATCACACACTTGAGACGGAAATTTGAACTAAAAGCAATGTATCAGTATATTATAGATAAGAAGTGTGATAAAGATCCCAATTGCGAGTACAAGGGCTTATGTTATAACTAATTTACACATATGCGGCCTAATATGTTTCTGTTTTTGACTCACATTTATTTTCCTAAAGCCCCTATCTATCAAACTTTCATTATCGAGAACAAACAATCGGCACACACATATTGCACGGAAATGAGCTTTCAAGGGGAATGAGCGATTGAGCCCATACCAATAAATATAATGGAAGAAGTATCTGTCTGTAATACAAAATTGTTTTGTAATGTAAAAAAAACAAAAAGTTCAAAAATATATACCTACCCTAAAATATATGAATAAGACCGATTTTTTGTAACCATTTAAACATAAAGTAAGAACAATAAATAACTAAAAGTAAATTGATTATTAAAACTACATAATATATTTTTTATGTTTTTTTTTCTCTAGTATTGCTAAGTCTATATTCTTTCCCAATTAAGGAAATAAATAAGTTTTTATTTTTAGGTTAAATAGTCGTATTGTTATTGTTGTCGACGCCAGAACATAATTATGCTTTATTTAAATTTAAGTTGACATTTACTTTAATATTAATTGATTAAATTGTTACATTCATAATAACATCTTCTGTAAAATAGTTCGGTACCCTTTAATGTTTATTGTAACTGACCGAACGACCTGGCAACTATAAGTGCTTTACACTACTTGGCACAGGACGCCAATAAAACGAACATGGCGCGTGCATGCATAATTATTATTGTTTATTTATATTCTGTTTACACTTGCTATGGAACAGGTACTCACGGGTATTTTACGCGGATATTTTCTACTTGCATATATAGTGGCGACTCTTGACTAGGAATCATGCAACAATTTTTTAAGTAACTAGCCGTTTCGGGAGGAGAGTGAAAAAAGAAAAACGCCTAATTCGAAATATCGACGTACAAGATAAATATCGTTTTATAGTAAAATAGGTATACACAGTCTTAATAAACTTAAAATAATGTAAATTATATTTGTTTACCAGGAGCTATATCAATGGCGGTCGAGGAGGTGAACGAAAAACTTCTAGGACCGATGGGGCACTCATTGGATTTCATCGTTTCTGAAACCTATGGACAGGAAGAAGTCTCTATTCGACAGGTATGTTTCAATTTATCGAATCTTCTAATAAGATTAATAAATCCTTCGTTCACTTTTTTTTCAAAGTAATTAAAATCACAATGCTTATTCATGATTATTAAAAACAAACGGAATACACAATACTTAATGCAAGGAAATAAATTTAATTACTAAATCAGTGCAGCTCCTCTACCGCTTCGTAAATGAAAATATGTTTGATACGGATGACATTAGTATATTTCAAATATTAAATAACAATATATAATTTTTAGATAGGACAGCGTATTACCGCCTAAACCTTAATAAATATTTTTTTATGAAATCACAAGAACATTCTCTTCAGTTTGTAAAATTATTACCGGGATTACATTGGATGGCAAACCCCGAATAAACTTCGGTTATTGGGTGCTATTTTCTTCTTTTTTTTGGTTCATTGTCAATTAGCTACCGCAGGCAATATACATGGACTAGAACTAAAGAATATTTAACTTAAGTCCATGGCAGATGGTCACCACTAACTCTGATATATAACTGATAGATTATTATCGGCTAGTTAGGTGCCATCCATAAATAACGTAACACGTCAAGTGGGAGGGAGGGGGCAGACAAAGTGTGACATTGTGTGACAAGGGGGTGGAAGGAGTTCTAAATTTCGTGACGTCCCATTTAAAAATCTGTTACATTGTAAGTGTTAAAACACTAACTTTGATTTATTAACTTGATATTAATTTGATTAATAAATTAAATTAATACTGCTGTTTTAATTCAATAATTATTTCTTAATGTGAAATTTAAAGATAGAACGTCACACTAGAAAGGATTTCACAAATGTAACCAGCTGTAACAAGTAAGGGGAAGGGTCTCAAAAATCATAACATTCGCGTGACGTAATTTATGAATGGATTACATAAAAAAACATTTATTGATTATTTTTATTTTGCATTGTTACTTTGAATATCTGACTGCATTTATGTCTATGAACTGAAATTAAACAACTACAGAAATCGGAGTTAACAAACTAATTATTGTAATGACGTGACAATTCAGGGCGTGCTCCAAAATGTACACAACTTTAGAAGGCAGGTACTTATTATATTCAATCGGCTGCGAAATTACTCGCCCGACAGTGCACACTCACTCGACATACATACATTATTCTTTCACAGGTTCTGAACTCTGATTGGAAAACGTATCCGTAAACAACTCTTATTGTAACTAAGTATTTCTATTTAGCTGATTAAATGTTAGGGTATTTCCAAGAAATCAAGATTTTAGCATTACACATTATATATATAAAACCAGTAATACACGAACATTCCGAACCAAAAAACGAAATTTAAACTTTTGATAATACAAATTCTAATTTGCGTGTTGCGGCCGGCGGTCTTACGTTTAAAGTATTACATGAGTAAATTATGTATACCCATATTATTTTCTTTTGCAATTTACCCCAAAACGTTTAAACCTACAGCTGTCGGCTACTGAAACGAACGAAAAGGGTAACATTATCAATTCGGTAATACCAGATAAAGGTGTAAAAAACGTCAAAGAATGCGTCAGTTTTGCATTTCACGTCATCGCTAGCGTTGATATCTCGGTGTAATTAATTTATTCCAATACCGAATTCCAACGATAATGCGGTATTTTGTCGACCAAACCCTTTTGGGAAACTAAAACTGTTTTTCTTTATGTTTAAATGCTTACATAAATTTTTGCTTTGCAACTTATAATAGGTACCCTATTGTTTTTTATTTAATTTTACATAATCCTCTTGGATTTGCGAAAAACTGTTTGAACGGCCGCGCTAATACTATTGTTAAAAATAACCATTTAAAACATTACTCAATCATATGCCAAACGATAATAGGTATATAAAACTACAGAACCACTATAACAAACTTATCTATTCTGTATAACAAAACCTCATACCTACTTCGTGCCATGCGAAGCGAGAAATTGAGCTAGTAGCGGTCATCTATAGAACATGGACGCGTGACGATTATATATGTATTTGGTCAGTTATGATCGATGATATTACCAGAAATAATTCAACGATCTATAAGTCACATTACCCCGAGAATCGCATTGACCCTGTAATGATGGCCATTGAAGTGCAGATCGCGTGCAACGGTTGTCAGTCTTAATATGTGTACTTATATGTTTGTTTCATTTAGTTTATGAAGCTTCTTATACCACGTTTAAGCAAGGCTAGATGCTAAACTAGTATGTAATAGCTATATTATGTTTAGACAAAGTTCGTGTTTATGAAGTGTTATTGCCTTTTCTATGGTTAACGTATTTAACCGCTGTGTAATGAACCATTACGTAAAATTAAATTAATTATAATTATTATAGAACTAATTATCTTTAGTGATTATAGTATAGTAATAATCTAATATGGAGCTACATATAAAGTTATAAAAAACTACTGGAACTAAAATTTCGACAAATCAATTACAATGTGTAAAGGTGTTTACTATTTAATCTGTCGATGAATACATTGAGATATTTAACTCACTTTAATAATTATGTACATATATATGTATGTTATTAGAGACGCTTATCGTAGGCACTTCATATTACTCTCAGTAAAGCTCAAATTAAAGCTTTAAGTTGTTTTTATTATTGCTTAAATGAAAATCTATTTAAAAATGATATAATTCTAGCACAGACTTTAAATTACTCCTTATAAATTCGAACTTACAATCAAATAACCTATAACTTTTATACTTATAGAGTAAAAAAATACGATTTACTTTTCTATCCGTTGCGCGTCGGCTGTACGCTATTGCGTGTTCAGTCACCTTATAACCTTTTCATTTACTTTTTTTCCGACGTACTATTGATACTTTTCGCCCATTTTTTTGCAAACATTTATATAGAAACGGCTCTATCTTATCTATCAATGTCGATTCGACAAAATTCGGTGAACTGCGTTAAGCATGATATGTAAAACTGATTTTGAACTTCTCTCACCGATATCATTGTGTCTCGGTGACCGTGCGTTCATTAATCAGAGCAAGAGTCAAGCTCAATTTTCACAGGAAATTCATTAACGAAAAACAAGAATATTTAAAATTTTCACATATATTAACCATCCATCATCTATGTCAAACCCCGTATTATGTAACTGTATCGATACGTGAAATCGATACACACTGAACTTCGTCAATATCGTATAATTATATACGATTTAGGGGAGCAAATTTATGGATTAAACTATTACTCTTACGATTATTGTGAGAAAACTTTATCCTCAAAATCACTAATCATCCCTTTTATATCGTTAACGTTATAAGGAGGTCACATCAATGTTTTCAATAGCGGATTGTTTTTTTAACAAATAATGTTACTTTATGCCCTAATGAGATGAACAGGGCGCATTGTTAAGGGGATAGATGAGGTCTCCAAAGCATTGAATGGCGGCAACGCCGTGGTTAACTGGTGAACTGATAAGCTAAATAAAATAAGACGGCTTAATCTCTGCCAAGGCCATTTCTAAAGACTCCAAGCCTGATAGTTAAATAAATAAATAAATTACGTTCTGCTCAAAAAAAAATTTAATGTTTATTTTTAATTATAGTGATTAAGGATTTTATTTTAATCGCCTCTATGTAGTTGAGTGGTGTTTTGTGGAGTTAAGAATTACTTTCTTCTTCCACCACAAGGATGTGAACATTGTTTTCTGTAAAACAACGTAATAGCCGTCAAGTGTAACGTGCGGGCACGTCCGGTCAGTTGCTGGCGCGCGAAAAAAGAAACAAAAGGATGTGAGGGATGACTCAGTATATTTTTTCCAAATAACGTGTAACATTTACAACGTATAACATATACCTCCGATGCTTTTTTCAATAATTTTGTTGTCATTATACATAGTTTCTTAATAATAAGTAATTTTCAAAATATCAAATAACGTTTATTTGTTATTCGTTAAAAATATTTTTATAACTATTCTCAAAAAGCTATAGTAACACTGAAATTATTAATATAAAAGATCTTTTATAGAATATTAATAAATTTTAATAAAATTAAAAAACATTTTTAATGGATATAAAACCACCATGTTGAGCGAACCGCCATATTGGATTTAGAATGACGTCACGTAAATAACGGTGCAATATTTATATTTGGATAATCTACACATAACATTTATATGCTAATAGGTTTTCGGAGCGATCCTTAATACACCCCTATTAGAATATGAATTACTCCTTTTAATGAATACGGGTCGCGCCAAAAACTATATACTTAACCGCAAATATGTATATAAGCCATATACCTACACTAACAATTAATACTAATACACATATCTGATAGTATTGACAATGACGATTAACTAACTTTATTACACCAAAATATTTACCCATAGAACTATTGTGTACCTAGACGATCGCTGATCGTATGCACGTACCCTAAATCACGAAATATCCATACTGAATAGCAAAAAATTCTAGATCATGGGTATTATATTCGAGTCTGATCGTTGGCCTAACTGTGATAGTGACAAATATAGTTACTACATCTTCTACGTTGCTATAATTGCAATCCTCTGTTCTAACATTATCTTAGTTCTTACCAAAAGCAATTTCATCATCTGTTCTTGCAATATATTTTGCTTAGGCAGAGATTTCGTCCCTTTTTACGTCAATAAAATATTTGCCACGCTTTGCTAAACTTATCTACCATAAATCTGATAACTTCTATAAAACACTCGGGTTCGTAAAAAAAGGCTTTCTATAACAACCGCAACTGATATTGATCGTTTATGAGATAAAACAAAATACTGAAAATATGTGTCTTAAACCCTAGAAAATCAAATTTAGCTATTGTACTTATAAAATCGTTTTGTATTTAGAACTACATACTTGTAATACCTATGTAGCTTTCAAAGCTAATAATTATTTCGTATGGTTGAGGTATTTAATTATCTGTAGGTACAAAAAAATCTCTTTTTATCCATGGGTAATTAATTGTAATCCATTATTGTAAGATTTTGACCAAAAATAATGACCGAATCTAATTAATCATTTAATAAGGTAAGACAACACACATTATTATCATAAAGTTGTTTGTCACGATTTCAAAGTCTTTTAAGATAAAATAACTTACGGCAACTTAAATAACTTAAGTTTTACAATTATATTCATTTATTATTGCACATGCGGTGCCAAAATGTTAATAAGAATGATTTTGTATCTCTAGGTCTCTGTTTTGTCTTTTCCTCGGAATGAAATGTATGCCAGGTAGGTACTCACGCGTTTTGGAAAATGATAACCAAATGACATTTACTTAAGATGAAGTTATATTATATTAACAACAACATGTATGATCAAACGAAATATAGTAAGAAAACCGTTTTCCCAGAGATATTTAGTCAATAGTACCAAGCAGTAAGTACACAATTCTGTTTTATCGCCACGGTAATCCTTGGATTCCGCAAACACGCAATATTGTGGAAAATTACGACGTCTGCTTTAATCGTTACTACAAACAATTTACAACATTCTTGTCTTGAATTCTATGCTCGTCATCAACAACCCGTTACTGACAGATTATGGATTCGAGTCTCCTCTAAGATAGAAGATGTTCAAGACTAATCATATAACTAACTATTACGCACATAAATACATTGTTTTTAACGAGGGTTGAATTGCAATATAACCTTGATTTTCCTACTAAACCTATTAGCATATTAAAGAGGTATACTAAGTATTTACAAACGATGTGAATAGTTTAAATCGTATCCAGATTTTAAATACTAATAAACTTTGTAAAAAGAGGACACAAATTTATTTGTGTAGCTATAAAAGGATTTCATTCTAAACTTTTAAATGAACAATTTTGTAAATCCAACTTATATTAAATAATATTATATTTTTACTCAAATAATAGTTACTTATTCTTTCTCATAAATATTTACTCGACAAAATGATTCAATCAGTAATCGTCTTTATTAACATTACCCATATGGGTTCTAAATTATGTATTGCCATATTAAAGTAAGACTTTAATAACAGGTAGCGGCTCTTTGGGCAGCGAACGTATCTGCGTTTATCGGGCCGCAGGAGACGTGTGTGCATGAGGGCAGGATGGCCGCGGCATTCAACTTGCCCATGGTCAGCTACGTAAGTACTTATTGAACCTCATTGTTAATCTGTAATTTACTCCGTAAAACAACGGTACGAATTCTTTCTCCGAAAAAGGGCCGTTCTCATTTTAAAGTTATTTTCCTTCAACTTTTTCGCTCTTTACAATGAATCGAATGTGTCACCGATGTAATGGTTATTTAACGTCAGCGATTTGAATCAATATAATTATACTTAAAGGGAATGCAGTAATTGCTTTACTTTACTTTTTTGTTTGTTTTTTTTTCTGCATAAAATAAACGGAGATAACGCACGCCTGCTTAAATATTAAGATTTCTTGACTTGTGTTTGAACAGAAATATTTTCCGTTGACAAAAACGATGTGGTTCGGTCAGCTAAAACAGTGTGTTTTATAGTACCTACGGCAAATAGATGCATACTGGTCCATTTGATGCCATGTTGACCTTGCATATCGTGAATTTAAATGTTATTGAAATCTCAAGCAGGAATATAGTAATTTTAAATGGCAACTATTAAATTTTATAAATGAGAGTTCAGCGTCATGTTTCTTAAAGAATTATCGGTCAACCTATGCATGTTCAATCTTAATGTATTTAGTATTTTTTGCACTATAATATGGCATAGAAGTTGTTCCGAAGAGATTTTGAATTGGTTGGAAAAAATCCAGAATATATTAATCGGTTTCCAAATCACTTGCTTCTTATGAAATTTCGAGTCCATCAATAATACAGATACGTTCTGATCTTACTGTACATTTCTCAGCTTTTGTAAATGCGACTTCTACAAATTGTACGACAACGATAAGAAATGATTTTTTTAACCGCGTACATTTATTTATCCATCTACAAAAACTACTTATATGCAAATGTTGTCTAACCCGGCTAATCAGTTACTGTAAACAGTGTTCTTCTATCTGGCTAATCAATTGTTATCGTCCATGCAGTACTGCCGGGACGTGGCGAGCTCCAACAAGCGCGTGTACGCAACGTTCGCACGCACGCGCCCTTCCGACATCGATATCTCCCGCTCCGTAGTCGCCGTGCTCACGCATTTCAATTTCATGCATGTAAACATTACTGCCTACCTTCAACCCATTAATAGCCCACTACTGGTTACGGGTCTCCTCATCACTGAGGAGGACTAGAGCACACTCCATCACAATAGTGTGAATTGGTGGAGGGATTAGTGACCAACCCAAGAGTCAGAAATTTTATGTCGCCCGATTGCCTCCGACATGGCTTAAAGACTGCTATTTACAGTAACAACCGGGACCGACGGCTTAACGAATCCTCCGAAGCATGGAAACGCTCAAGATTTTTTACCACTAGCATTTTCCCATTTGTCTTAGAAATGTTTACCACTAGCGGTCACCCATCTACTGATCACACCCATAGTTGCTCAACTCTGTCGATCGCTGAGAATTGACGCGAGCCGCCGGGCTATGAACGTTTCATATGCCACTAAATATGTACTTAATGACTAGACTTTTGTCATAAGTTTATAGATAAACGGCAACGCAAACAGTCTTGTTTTTCTAACTTTTCTTTTAATAGCTGTTCAAGAGACGAATGGTCCAGCTAGTTGACTTTTATTTTCTCTTACTTGAGTTTATTACGTTGTTCGGAAACTTATATGATTTAGCTGTGGCTAAGTCCATACGGGCTATAATACTTTCTCTGAATCTTCAGGTAGCCGTCGTATACCTCAAAGCGCCAAACCATGACTTTTCTAGACTAGCTTATGCCATAATCACTGCAGCGAATGAAAAAAAAATATCGATACGTACCGTCCAAGTTTACCGACAACCTTACTTCCACGAGAATAGACGGGACAACTTCAGTCGTAACCCGTTCTTGGACATTGTTCGCGAGACTTACAAAGACACCAGAAGTAAGTACCCTGCGAGTTTATAACGACCAAGTACCCACAGTTTGCTTTGTACGTAATAGTGTTTCGTTTGAAGTAAATTAAAAAAAAACTTTATTTAAGAAGTTGTTGAAAAAATATTTATTAATTTGTGGATATAATTCTGTGACCTTCTAATAGTTTTTGAATACAATACTTGCAAATTGTTTTCATTTATAGATGTAAAAATATATGACTCTGTTTATATCTATCTATATAATATCATATTAAAACCGGGCATACAAAGAGTATTTCTAATTTTATTCCTTTTGCAGTTTACGTCTCAGTGGGGTACTACCACGACCATATCGGATTAATGTTGGCGCTGGACTCAATGAAACTACTTGATTCAGGTATGAAACATTGGCTAATTATTTTGGCACATCATTGATCATGATAATATCTCTTATATTTGAACTAAAAGCAAACAAAATATTTTTTTTAAGCAAATAGAAGACAAACATGTAGATAAGCCATTTCATAGTGAGTGGTCACCGTCGCGCATTGCCTATGGCGATTCGTATCAAAATCAAAAAACCAAAAATGTTTCAAAAAATCAAAAATGGAGACCTCTCATTATTTCAGAGCCTTTGACACTGTACTAAAAACACGTAAAAATAATTTCAGAATCAATGCTTGTAAATAAAAATAAAAACCGCCGTCTGACAACAATTAAATCCGCAAAACTGGCAAACTGTTTTACCAATAACTTTTTTACGATTAGGCCATCTTTTTGCCGCCGTGGAGCAACGGTTTTTGACCACAGTTAAGATCTGTTACATAGTACTTAAGTGTCAACTTGTGAAATGGACCTACAAAAAATCACAAATTTACAACTCAAACACACGAAGGTCTGTTTTCATGAATAAAAGCAATAAAGCATTATGAAAGTGGACCGTAATAAAAAAGAATTGTAACGTTGTAAGCAGGAGATATTGCATTGTGTGGGACGAAATTTTTCGCTTGAATAGTAAACTATGTGTATAAACTCGATAAACCTGATATATTTGTCTACATCGCCCCTTTTGTTACTTGAACAACACCCTACTACATAACATGCTTTATACAATGGAAATAATGCAAACAGCTAACATTGTATTGAAAAGGACACTGTTTATTAATGATAAGTTGCATAGTACAATTTAAGCAATTTATTAATTAATCTTTAGGACTAACTAGAACGTGTATATAGACAATCAAAGATTTAGTGCTTATATTAAAATCTATCTAGGTCATAATACACAGAAATAACGGAACAGATTTTAAGGTCCATTATCATTTGAGACGTAGCGAATATATTTACGAAAATATGAGCGCAAAAAATGGTAAATTTCTCTCCGTTCATCATTTGCAAAACGAGATCAGACATACGACAAATAAACGAGTGCTAGTCCGATAACAGTTATATTTGCATAGTCAATTTACGTATTTCAGTTTTTTGTATGTATAGTCTTCAATACGATTCAAGATACTGTAACCAAACCTTTTTACTTTACGACGTTGGTTAAGTTTTGATCTGATATTCTCCTCGGCTTATTAGGTTAGGCCCAAGTTATTTCTAGACTATTTCCAGTCTAGATGGATTGTAATACGATCAAGGCGTTCGGTACATTTGAGATTCAAGTACTATTGATCAGATCAAAAGAAATATTAGAAAGAACTATAAGTACGCAAACAAATTCTGCATATATTTACATGTCTGCTATGTAAATGTTTGTTATATTGTACACCTTTTTCGTCTTGTATTTGTCAAACAATTATCTTTATTTTTTGTTAATTTGTAGCTATTAAAGAGTTTTAATGTCATCAGTACAAAAATGTTATTAAATTATTATTGTACTGTTATTATGATTGTATATGTGTATAATACTGAACTGTTAGTAGGTACATATATAAAATACAAGTAGCAAAAGTGGAATAAAGAAATTCATTAGGTATTTCACAAATTTTTCATAATGATTTTCGACCTCAGGAAAACATTCGTTTATACCTTTTTGCTTCACGTCTAAAAAAGTATCTACATAAATTAATAGACATATTCGTACATTAGATATGTAAAATAGCAACCTACGTAGTGAATAACAAAAGTTACCAAATTACAATCGCAATATTTCATAGACCAAATAAGCCAAGAACGTTCGATATAATATATCTACTAAATTAAAGTTCTTAATAACAACATTTTCCTTTTCATAAAAACAAAAAATATGATTAACAGGCGAATACGCAGCTATCGGAGTTGATGTAGAAAAGTATGAACCAGATGAGGCCATACGTTACCTGGCTGGTCCTCTGCGCAAGGAAACTGAGGCAAAGACCATCAAAGCATTTCGTTCTTACTTAGCGGTCACACCGTCACCTTCACCGTCGTATCCAGTATTCGCCAAGGAAGTTAATAGACGACTTCAGATGCCTCCATTCAACTTTACAAATCCATTAATTCAGTTCGGGGGAGGAAAAGTGGTAAGTTCAACCCAGTAATGTTCCATTACAGGACACGAGTCTTTCCACATTATACCACAGGCTTGTAGCATGTAGCGTGGCTTCTGATCCAATTCGGTAATTTAATTCACTACAGTTAATTCACCTGTCAGCAGTCGAAATTCGTCCGTATGTCAAAGCGTTACTTCACATTGACAATATAAACGTAAACAATTAATGTGCCATATCTTTATTACGCTTGTTACACGGCCCTACTACCCTAAAGCCCGTGCATTGTTCCCACGATTGTAAGGTGTTGCGCAATGTCACATCAGC
>DWJN01000373.1:0-25106 GCA_018248895.1 Carystus phorcus
CGCCATGAGCTTGGCGTGCGCGGTCACGTTGCGCTGGTGCAGGAACCCACTGCCGTCCTCCTCTTCTCCGTTGCTGAGGCCGTACTGTAATGACGCACTCATTTAACATAACATCTATAATCTAATTAAATCCTCCCAAAGCATATCATGTAAAGTACGTTACCGCAACACGTGCTATTAGATTCTCATGGAAAGCAAAGTAACTTTACACTATATCTACGCTTTAATTCTATAAGCATTTTACAATAACGTAACATTTCTTATTAATGCTCAACTCATATTGAATGGAGTGTTATGTTATATAGCCTACAACGTTCTTCGGTAACTGGACTATCCTACACAAAAACAATTTATCAATTTCAACCAGTAGATCCGTGCGTTCCACCAAATAAACAAACTCTTCAGTTTTAAATATGTTATAGTTCATTACAGTTGAACTGCAACTAAATTTAAAGTTGCCTCGTGTTTTGGGGCCAATATTTAATTGAGGGACAGTTGAGGCAGTGGCAGACTCACCTGCAGCGCGTGCAAGTAGTGCTGGTGCGAGTGGTAGGGCGCGGCGGCCGAGTGCGGCGCGTAGCTCTCGTAGGGGGCGGGCGCGCTCGGCTCGCTCTTGATGTTGAACAGCGACGGGTTGGCCAGGAACGAGCCCGCGTTGCCCACGCCCACGCCCACCGCCGCCGCCGAGCCCAGCGCGTACTGGCCGCTGCCGCCCGCCAGGTGGCTCTCCCGGGACGGCTTGTTCGCGTGACTCATGCTCGTAGTCAGCGGGAGCGGGACCTCGGCTATGCTCGGCTTGCTCTCTGTAACGGACCAATTTTTTGGATAAATATTAAACTTCTTATAGTAAATATTACCTAATCAAATATTTTGTACAATATATAGGTAACCACTGCTGTACATACGTTAAATAAATTGTATTCACGGCATAATATCGACCGCTATAGAAACTTGACATATGTAAGTGGTGTAACGGGCTTAAAGGGAAAATCTGCTCGTGTTGCATCCTACTGAACAATGGATGTTCTGCTGCCATGCACCAGGTGGTGCATTGTAGGAATTTGGGCTTTGTACCACTCAATTTACTTAATTTCGTGCCTGAAGCTGACCGTGAATTGATTCTCACCTGTGTCACAAAGAGCCAGCAATAATGCGGCACATCCTTTTCTTTCTCGCCTGGCAACGGATCTAGTAGGTAGGTACTCTATTTATAACCGACTTCAAAAAAAAGAGGAGGTTCTCAATTCGTCTGTATTTTTTTTGAGGTTGGGTTGGACTTGCAGACCTATGTTCTACTTTATCACAATCTCATACAGTGTGTTACACACCATCTTTCCATTTTAATGTAGGCAATAAGTTGCTGCAGCTAATGAAAAAAAAACAGATGTAAAAGATGGTCGTACCGTCGATTCCCGGGGAGCTGTGGTCGTCCTTCTTGTTGGACTCCTGACTGGGCTTCGCGCCGTTCGCGGATTTCTTCGGCTTGCGCTTCCTTGTTTGAATACCGTCCTTCCTCATAGCCAGCGGTCTGCGGATGATGAATTAAATATTACTACAAGAACCTACTGCATTGAAAGGTGACTAACAATGGTGAAATAAATTCATTAGCGGGCAAGAGAGGAGTGTTTTGAGATTTCGTGATCAAGTTTTTTCGGCCCGGGCCCGAGACAGGCTTAGTTCGGTTCTGATTTTAGTCTATGGGGAAAGATAGAAGAGGTAACAAATGCTATAATTATTTTTTAACCCTTAAAACGTACAGCAAAGGGGAATTACTCGTACCTATTGATTCCATGCAGCTTGTAGTAGAGGCCGCACGCGTTACAGACGGGCTCGCCGTCGTTGTTCCGCCGCCACAGCGTCGTGTTCCGCGAGCCGCAGTTGGTGCAGCACTGGCCGTGCCGCCGCGCCGCCGACTGCAACACCACACACACATCGCACACAACACACTCACACCACACGTGGAGCGACACCGGCACAGCTCGGGTGATCGCTCTCTGTGCACTCTCCTTGCACATGTGCACAGGTGTAACTTCTGAGGATATGGAATTTATTGAAATCTTCCCCTACCGACGAACAGACGGGCCTCCCTGAAGGGGTTTGTGTTGATATAGGTTCACATGGAAGTGAGGTGTGAACCTATACCTACTGCTTTAGGTTTAAAACCTTGCCGCAGCCGCTTCGTCTCTACCACAGCCACGTAGACACGATATGGAGATCACAATTTCTCCGTGACTTAATTTTATATTATTAACTACTGGGTAGGTATTTACATGCCTGTATACGAAAAGGTGGAACCCCGGACAAAAAGCATATTGTGAGTTAGAAAAATAAATTTCAAAAATCCATAAACAGATAGCGTTATTGTTTTTAAAAGATGACAAGTGCAACAGGCGACGCGGCGACTTTACGACTAATTAATTCATTCACCAAGTTAATGTGCTTTATCAGTGAACAATTTATAGATCACTGTTTAACATCAGATTGTCGTGGTTTTATTATGATTTTTACAAAGATACGACAAATTGTTGTATTTACTTATCAATTACCAATGATTGTTTTGTTTTTTTTTTCGATTACGCGTTCCATTGTGAACTATCACATTAAAGTTTTATTCATGATCGTTGCTTTTTTTACCTATCTATGTACATCTATAGTAATAATATAAAGCGGAAGAGTTTTTTTGTTTGTTTGATTGATTGTTTGAACGTGCTAATCTCAGAAACTACTGGACCTATTTGAAAAAATATTTTAGTGTAAGATAGTCCATTTAAGGAGGAAGGCTATATAACATAACGCTATGACGAATAGGAGAGAAGCAGCAATTAAAAAATATTGCGAAAACGGCAAAATTTAGAGCTTTCCTTGCCTAAGCTGAGTAAACTGCGCCGTTTACAGTTAATCAAAAATCATGAATTATAATATTGTTCCTATAAAATAGTTCTATAATAATTAATAGTTTATATGGCAAAACAACGTTTGCTGGGGTCAGCTAGTCATTTATAATTTCCTATTCTTACAAATTGTGGGGCGTTGGGAAAACGGATAAATGTATTTGCTACGCTCATTCGACCCGCACAATTAGAAACCAAAAAAAAGTATAAAGAGGACTGTTTTGACCACGTTGTTAAACGTGCCGGACACAGGCAGCAACAACTGGGCAACGTTCAACAGTAGACACGGTTAAATAAATTGTAATCAAAGACACGATTGTAAAAGTGCAAAGAGATTGTTAAAGAATTAAATTAAATGAAGAGCCAGTTAACAGCGAACGAAAGTGTCCCATTACCGCCCATTAGCCCGCGTTAGTGGCAATAAAAAGGTCGGTCACGGAGTGAAGTGAGTATCGGCATTGCGATGTGTAAATTTACCGATCGATAAGCGAATTTCCGTCACCATGTTAACTATTCTAACAACACGGAGCCGATAAGACAGAAGATATATTAGGAGCATGCCTTCGGGCGCGGCGCGCTCCACCGTCCAATGGAGGCCGGCGGGCGGGGCCGCGCGCCATTGGACGGCGGTACCCGCCGCTATAAAATACATATTCATGCGTCTCCGAGATAGCCCATCACCGAGACACCGCGATACCGACTCGCGACTCGCGACTCCCGCGGAGAACGCGCAAGGTTCAAACTCGCGCGGTCGATGCGCCACCAGACACCGGACACCGGACACCGGACGACGGGAGGCGATGAGCGATCTCGGAGGCCGCGGCCGAGGCGACCGAGCGACCGAGTGGGAGCGGTAGCGTGTAGCATCTAGCCCGGGAGCCGCGAGAGAGAGAGAGCGAGGGGGCGTGCGGGGCAGGGAGGCGGGTGGGGCATGCATGCACTAGTCTACACGCCACCGACTCACCTTCTTCATGCCCCTGGCCATGCCCTCGACACTCATCCATCGCTGCACGGAGCCGTCCTTATAGAAGCGGGTGAGGAGCTCGGCGTCGGCACCTGTTCGCAAAGAGAGCGTTATAGTGGCGCGTTGGGGCACTCACCAGCCGCTTGCTGGGCTTGACGAGCGGGCGGTTCACACCGTTGATCTTGTGGTAGAGGCCGCACGCGTTGCACAGGTAGTGGCCGGTGGCGTCGCGCCGCCACAGCGGGGTGTTGTTCGCGCCGCAGTTGACGCACTCGCGACCTTCCTCGAACGCCTCCAGCGAGCCGCCATCTGCGCCAGCACCTCACGTCACCACCTCGTCACCTCGTCACCTCGTCGTCTCATCACCACATTCACACGAATACTATCGTCCATCACACAGGCATTACCTTGTACACGCTGTTTAACCGATGGCAGTCTTAGCCTAGGTTAGTTAGCTTACTGTTAAGTACTTTGGTAAACCTTTGAGTAGGTAGGTACGTGTTTACCGTTTAGGTACTTTATAGGTCCACTGCAGTAGGATAAGGGTCTGACCTGTAGTATTTACTGTAGCACATTAGTTAATGTGAGGCAATAGTTGAAAGCCGCCATTAGTCCAACTAGACAATTTTCATCTAGTTAAAAATTTTAGCTTATGTCGTTGAAATGTCATTTATACTGCCGTAGATTATATGGCCTATCTAGTATCATAATTTAAAACACGGACCCAGAATCCTAACTATCGTAAAGTAATTAATATGTACACAACAAAAATGTTCAGGCGAATCTTTTATGTCAATATTAGAAGCTTAATCGTATTGATAACTATGTCTACTAAGGTGCCTAATCAACAAAAGCATAAACAAAGATAGCAACGTGACATGATCCCGGTGGTCTGTGATAAAAGTTTTAACATACTTATTTGTAAATCGGTAGAAATTATATCAGTTGTCTCCTAGAAGAAAAACTCGATTCTAACTATTATTTCCCCGTAATGTTTTTAAAGGGTTCTTTGTAAAGCACCTCATACGATCGACTCAGACGATCGTGGAGTCCGATCAGACTGCGGAGTCGGGGTGGCGGGTGTGCGCTGCCATTAGTGTGGCAGTAGATTATCCGTTATCAGTGTTCCGAGAACGTTAACAATAACAAGCTAGGACACGGTAGGCCAGTGTGGTCCGATACCGCCGCCGGTCAGCAGCCGTGTTTGCTAACCTCGATCTATTTATTTCATCATTACTTGTTATCTAGCGCCGAGGCCCAGCCCTACCTGCTATGACGATATCCACGTACGGCGAAATAGTATTTCCATACCTACTATGTTTAAATAATCTGCATCGTGTTATTATATGAGTATTGTCGATAAGACAAAACATACATTTTCTCTATTCTTCACGCTCAAACAGTTTACATTACAATTGTATGCACATTATGGGTCATAATTTGGGAAGTTGTTCAGTACTGGAATTTATTGTAACTTTTACGGAATAAGAAAGGAAATCGTGAGAGAGATTAATAAAATTTTGGCACATATTGTGGTATCACTCAATAAATAAAAGAGTATGTATGTAGGTAGTAGTAGGGTAGTGACCATCATCATATGTTAAAAACTGTTGTATTTGAAATATAATAAATGTAAAGGAGCAATCGGTGGACCAGTATCAGCCAATGTTTATCTAATTATGAACTAACTGCAACCTTTATCAGTAGCTGCCGCCGTGTGTTTGTGGCGGAGTGTGGGGGCAAATCAAAATTCATACGCACTTATCCATCGGTCGACGTGTAATCAGCTACCGATAGCTGGTAGGTACGTGCCATAGTGACACAATACATTCTAGTTATCCTGCTAGTTAAGTTTTATTATTAACGTATTGTAAAATTTTACCTGTGCCTAAGTTCTGTTATACCTATTTTAACGATAACAATATATGATCGCTTTGTCTATGAACAAAAGAAACAGCAATTTCAAATAAATACGCTGTATTAGATAAATAATCCGTTTCCGAAGTCTTAAGCATCTAATAAATGCGCAATATTAGGGATAAATCAAAAATGACTAGTCCGATCAAACTAAATGAAATTTAACTGGGACTACATTACAAATCAAATCAATTTTATTGTTGACTGTAGGCAGGTACTTATTTTAAGATGCTACATTAAGAAGTGACCGCTACCGCTACCGCTACCGCTACCGCCTTTTTTGCGTACAATAAATTAGAAATTAATAAATTACAATGAAAATAAAAAGTTTCAGCTTTCAATGTCAGAATCGGTACATCCAGTTAAAAGTTACAAAGTAACAAGCATAAAAAAAAATTAATTGAATTGAGGACCTCCTTTTTTGAAGACAATTAAAAAAACCTAATGTTTGGATCAAGTACTGTAGAAGTTTAATGTTGGATAATGTCGGACACTGCAATGACAACGAGCACTCACTAACTTTGTACTACTGGATTCGGTAGACCGTACCTGACAAATATTCTATACTTACTCCTACACCTGTCTTCTTATATTGAATGTGTATACCGTGTTTGATTATCGTACAATAAACATAAATATAATTAAATTAATTTAACCTTTGTATTGGAACGAATTATAATTATATCTAAACCGTTTTCAAATCTGTTTAAACTCGCAAAAAATCCATTAAATCGGTCCAACAGTTTATTAACTGAGCGACATACATTACATGGATCACGATCACAACGGGGATTATTATCAGAATAAAACTTTATTATGAGTATGTATCATCATTTCTGTCGGAGGCAGAAGTGCATTTAGAGTTTTGATAAGATTAGTCTACTAAATGTTTGCAAGTATTGCTTTGGTAACTAAATAAATTTCTAATTTAAATCCATTGCAAGTACTAAAATAAAAGGGAACAACTACCACATCTAAATGTGTTAGATACTTACAACTCAAACTTTAGTGGCAGAAAACCTTAAAAGTTTAATTTCTGATGTACAAAAAAATATACCTATTTCGTTAGCAATTGCACAGAAAAATTCTATCTTTGCGTGTGTGTTCACTATGACGAATTCATAAAAATATTTGCCTGTCATTGGCCTTTGGTCTCCATGGTATAAGTAGCTACATTATAATATAGTGTTATATTATCTGAAACTGTACTTTTTTTCCAAACTTGGTTCAGAACTTTATGTCTTCTTAAACTTTACCACTGCGTTTTTTTTACTTGACTTCAAGTGTGCGTATGTGTTAATGCCGTATTAGAAAAAAAACGTATGAAACATTATATTTTTTTAATGTATTTTGTTTTTTATATGTGATGACCGAGCTTCTTAACATTCTGGTACCCTCTGTGATGCAATTTTGTATTCGATAAATAGGAAATAATAAAAAAAATTATACAAATAAATGACTAATGAGATGGACGAGCATTTTAATTGTATCAATAAAGAAGATATTTTCTTTATTCTGTAATGCAAAAAAATTGTACTGAATTGTTTTATATTGTAAGCTTGGGCACGGTAAGTGGTCTCGTAAATTTTAACTCATGTGTAATATAAAAATCAATGTTTATCCTCAATTTTAACGTATGGATTTCACATTATATCTTCATTGTGTTTGATTAACGACCTTCTGGTAATATAATAAATATTACAAATAAATATAACTCCATGGTACAGTCTATTTATATTATGTTAATAACAACAAGTTTTATGACGCGAAAACAGTTCAAAATACTTAATGTCAATTATTTTCCCTACAAGCATGTCATGAGGTTGTGTTTCTCATACAACACTGTACCTACTACTGTATGGAAAACATAGATTCGTCAAAATGACCTCCCTCCCTTTGTATTAGAGCCCAATAGATTCATCTTAGTATGTACATAAATTTCAGGCCAAGTAACACGTGCCCTAACACGATATAAATGTTCAAGGAATTGTTATAAACGAAACTACATTTTATAGTTCAGATTGGGATAAAGGTTGTTTTCCTCGATTCCTTTAATCTGCATTTATAAGTGACGTTCCATCATAGACCTGTCGTTGCCGTCGTAGACGGCACATGATCTCGATTATATTATGCTCTCGCATGAGGTAGGTACCAACGATTATACCTATATGTATAAAAAGATAAACAAGTTTATTTAGCCAGTAGCGCTGATACCGACATCGACACGCTTATCTCGCTCGAGTCGTATAACTGGTAGCGAACGGTAACTACAAGTAGGTACTTAGTGTCTCAAACCGCGGGCCGATACCGCACCGACAGTAAATACTAAATCTATTGTCACGATGTGCGTCATGTTACCATTACATACTGTATTTGAGGCGAACAATATTACCTATCGCTCGTATTATTTGCGATAGTTGTGAATAATAACATGAATCATCGATTTCAAGCCACTGCTGGTGGTTACTGGAGATTCCCTGCGGCAGATGATAAGGTTATTTGTTATAACTAATAAATACAGGACCTTAACAGGCCCGCTGACCAGGCCTTTACGAGGACTGTAGGTGCCTAGACGGCCCGGGTATATGTGAACCAGTAGCACTAAGATTGTAGCGCTTTCAGCTCTCTGTGGCACAAAAGGTGAACACAGTCATATTGTATGGTGAGGGTCGCATGAAACTGCTCTACCGTTCATCTAAAAGTCATATAAAATTATCGCGTAAACAACTGTAAAATGAACTAAATTTACAAATACGTCAATTAAACTGCTCGACCGTGTTGAATCGTATGCATGTTTTTTATTGTATATGTTATGTTTCAATGTAAACTAATATACAGAGCACGCGCCGGCTGCCAGCGACCACCAGCGACCACCAGCTAGCTAAAAGACAAAGGGTAATAAACACGACACGGTATAACAATTAAATGTCAATGTGATATCGGTGCTGAATTATTATGAAAGTAAACAATCGACGTAGACGACGACCCTATAGACACATCAAATACGACCGCATTGCTACTGCTAAGACGAAACGATATGTAGTTAATATGTACTATATGGTAGGAGTGCTGGTAGTTTACCGTAAGCCGGCGGCCGTTGCAGCGCGTCGTAGGGCGGGCACCAGGAGCCCATCACCACGTTCTGGCCGTACAGCCCGCCGGCCACGCCGCCCACGCCGCCCACGCTGCCCACGCCGCTGCTGCCTGCACACGACAGTAACACAACATAATTACTATAATACACATATAACGACATAACACACTATCGAGCCATCATCGAACACTTTGGTACGGTGCAGTGTTGGTCTTTCAGTTCAGTCTTTTTGTCTCGAACAGTATTTCCTGTGATTACATATTAGACGTATCTAAGCCACGAACGAGTTATATTTACATACATAAGAATATTTATTTTATTTATTATTATGTCTTTTTAAACTTAAGTAAGTAATTAGTGTAATTGTTGTATAATCGTACTAATTATTTCAAATAAATAAATATTAGAATAATTACAAGTGGTACGTATTAAAAAAAATGGTTACAGCTTTGAAGCGTCAAAATTCTAAAGAAAAATAATGCTGGGAAGATATGTTTTATACACTGGGCACTGAAATATAAGTAAGTACTTTTAGAAGGTTATTAGTCAACGTAAGACATTGTAGGCTCCACCTTAAGCATGATTACTTTACAACATTATCCTGCTCATCGGAGTTCTCGCCGCCGAGTCTCACCACATAACACTAATTTCATCGAAAATCGATAATCTGCTTCAGTCCTTTGGATTCCTCGTATTAACACTGCATATACTGCATATACTCGTATTAACACTGGTTCTTCCTGGTATAAGCTAACTTGTAATCTTCTTACTTCCTCAAAGCTGGTCTTAAGGCCCACAGTAGAAGCTTTAAGATGTCTCGAGATCGAACCTAGAAATGGTCATCCCGTGGCTCCAACAAAGAAAGATGTCTTCAGACCAATCTCTCGGTATCGCTATAATTTTTTCTGCATCAGTCACTGAGACACCCACCATTAAGTACAACCATCTTTGAATAATGTTATAATTGGCGCACTGTACGTAATCATTATCCATGTTTTAATTACGAATTACTGCTGTTACAACAATTGCTGCCATTGTCACGGTTTTGGATCATCTTTTACATATACCTACAATAATTCAAATTTGAACCTGCTTTGTTAAATGTTAGAATACATATAAAAATCAATAATTAAATTAAAGTATTTATTTCACATTCAGATTCGCCGGTAAATATATGTACAGCTTACAATGAAGTCAAAATGCAATTCTATATGTATGTATGTATATTCTCCAAGTATTTAATACTCCAGTTATCTGTTACATCAGTTAATATCATACAAATAAAAAAATAACTTTAATGTATGTAAAAACAAGAAACATTTCCGTATGGATATATCACACCGGATATAAAGTTAACAATTTTTTTTTGTAAGCAAATAGTTGTTTCAAAAACCGGCTTTCCAAGTAAAAATAGTAGGCATATTTATGTCGAGACAAGAGATATCTTTAACAATCTATCGAGTTTAAAATAGATTGATAATATTATCTATTATTATTTAATGAGATTAGGCAGACAACGGTATAAGAATTTAGCAATAAGTAGGTACATATTTGTTTTACTGTTCTATCCATTTAAATATCTGGACTCTTTTAACTGATGGTGTAACAAATATATTTTCAACATATACCTATAGTATTAAGTAAACATTTTAAATATGCTAAGTCAATTTGTATTAAGTCATTTATCGTACCGACGTGATAACAATTTACTTATTTGCTACAAGTTAAGTTTGTTTTTGATTTAAATTAAATCTCACTGTAGTATTAGTAAGCACTCGAACAAAATGGAATAGATTAAAGCGTTCATTCAGAGGCGATAACATGTCGGTGGAGTGTCGACGTGCGAATACGTCGCCAATGTAAGGTTACAAGTAAAGCGGTCGGAACGAACCTGCCAGCACGACATTCTGCCACCAGGTGTGCGACATCTGAATGGGTAACTGCACTGCGTCCATCGCGCTACTGGTTGGAACGACTGGTGCGACTGGTACGACTGCAGCGACTGGTACGACCCGCCGGTCAGAGGTCAGGGCGCGCACTGCGCCCGCGCGCGCTCCTCCTCACCTTATCGCTTGTGATTCAGTGTCGGTTACGCTACGTGTGACGTATTTTCATTCTGACCACTGGGTCAGTGAGCCGTCCTCTACTACATTTGTCAAGTTATTCCTACTAGATACTTATCGCGGGTCGTGATATGCCTAATATTTAGGGCTTTTTATTATTGTATCAGTGGGTCTCTTGCAGAGATCGCTTCACACTGTAAATGATGTATTTAACAATTTTTTTGAAATCCACGTACCTATGCATGAATTAAAACATTAAATATTCAAGATAATTAAGATTTTAAGATCCTGGTAAATTTTATAATTGGTAGTAGGCGCAGACATTTATGTGACAGATAAATGTTTGTTCCCAGGTCATGAGTGTTCGCGACGTGAATCCTTATGCAAGATTATACTTAAAATTTTAAACAATAAGAACGCTTTGTTAAATAACTTGATATTCTAGCTATACTGCCTACATCTCTGGCTGCTTATAGGTATAGAATAATCTATTAGTAAACGTTACGGTTATCGACATTCAATTCAACAGTGTGATTTCTTAGTTTTCATTGTTTATAGGAAACAATCGCAACCAACAGCCCGACGCCTTGTATCCAAAGTATCGGTAAGTTAGATGATAGATAACAATCGTTAGGTTAGCAAGTTGAGGCGGTTTGCGTTTATGGTGCTGAGCTGACGGGACGCTCGAGGGCTGTTCGTCGCCCAGGGGCCCATCCACTTCTATGGCATCTGGCCGGCATGAGGACGGCTGCAGCCGGATAACAGTGCGATAAGAGTGCGGGATGGCCTCCAATATGACAAGTTATTTAACGACCCGCCATTTTTGTGGCTGACGTTACACCATCTTACCTTCGCAATACAGATAAGTACAGCGACCACAGATAACCATAGATTACACGTGACATGTACCTAATTGCCTCGTTTCAACAGTGTCGTTGCGATAGCGTTGCACGTGTTATTGTTGCCAAGTCGCTTGGTCAACACTGCAGCGGTGTTGCCGTTCACCCACCATCCAATAGTGGGTCATTACTAAGAGGAGTCTTTTCACAACACAGACTCCTTCACCATTTTCCTATAGTTGTTGTTGAATGATGAGTTTAAACTTCTGTTCTCAGTCTGGGTGTATGTTTCCTTATCTTTCTGTGTTGTCCACGACACGGGGAGTCCTAGTGTGAGATTATGAGTGTGGTATGTTATTATTATTCGGTGGAAACTGTGGTCACTGAGAGTTTTATAATTAGTGATCCATAAAGATCGTCTACATTTTAGACAAACAGCATTCTCAAAGCGCTCACAGACGTAACCACCAGGGTAAGAAGCGAGCTCCGTAGCGACCCCTCGCGGCGTCCCGGCGAACACAGGGCCTCCCGCTAGTCGCGCTCGATCAAAACAGATCGCACAAAACAATAAGTTTATCCTTAATATAAGTTCTGCGAACGACCGATACTGAATCACTTGCGGTCAACTTGCGTCAACAAGTGTAGCGGGCGCGTCATTTAGATCTTCTGTTTATAGACCCCTCCTTTTCAGACAATATTTGATAATAAATGTTCCAGATTATATATTTTGAATATATTGATGTGATATGATTGATGATACTCGTGATGGCACATATTCCAGCACGCACCTGCAGCGCGGAATACGCGATACACTCACATTATTGTTCGCCCGGCGCCGCGGCGGTGTATCTATGTGCAGCTCTGGTTGTATCGGGGACTTTTGGAGTATCTATTAAAAATTACTTTCGATCTCGAAGAATTCGTCTTCGAGGTCAAACATATAGCAGCAGTTTGTTCAATATATTATTGTTTATATGATAGGTACATATAAACAATAAATAGCACACAATAATCATTTGCGGCCAGGATTTCCAAGCTAGATAAATTTATTTCCTTAAGTTATCTAAATCATGGTTTTTGTATTGCAGGAAACCTTTACAATAACAGGAATATCAACGAGTGGCGTAACTCGCCGATCCCGCGCCTCTCGCTCTACATCACACTATACTAATTTACTTGACGATACTAACATTTTATAATAGTAAACAGTGGAAATGGCGAATATTGAAATGGCTGCAGGGCTAGCTTTTTATTTATATGAAGGGACAGTATTTGAGAATTTAAGTTAATAAAGACTTCGATATACAACTTATCCATAAACATGAAGTGTTAAAATTATATATCATAAGGAAAAACCGCAATATACCTACCTACCTATTTTGCACGCATTCAGCTCCTAGTCTTATAGCGGGTCGCTTCGTCCTACATTTTCCCCAAATCACTATTTATTCAACCACACATTTAGCAATGCATTTTTACACTTGGCTTCTCGCGAAATTGTAATAAATGTAAGCGTAGCGTGTAAATCAATGTAAAAGACAGCACAACGTGATAACGGTAAGTGGGAATGACATCCAGGCCCAGAAGCAGCTCATTGAGAACGATTTAACCCGCGTAAACTATGGACCTAACTGAATCGGTGTTCCAACAGTTCTATGACATGGAATTCTTTAAGAAGCAGATCCATCGCTTTCTCCGTGACTGGCAACAGTTGGTAACACATCTCTAGCGTTACTAACGTCCCTGGGCGTCAGTGAACATTTACCATCGGACGACAAAAAAAGGAATGGTATGAGAATTTGAAATGTTGGCCGGATATAAGCAAGTGTGGAGCTTACCGTGGTAGGAGTCGTGGTGCGCGTGGTGGTGGTGCCACACGTTCTGGTGCGGGAAGTGCGCGTACTGCTGCAGCCGGCCGCCGCCGTAGCCCAGCCCGTAGCCCTCGCCCTCGCCGCTGTACCCCGCGCCGCCGCCGAACATGCTGCTCGCCGCTCACACCTCACCCCTCACTGCTGCACCATCTGGCGGGCGCACCTGGAACCACGACGTGGTATCGTAATCGTGTGCTTGTAAACCTTAGTATAGCCTAGTAAAACTCTAATCAAACTCCGACAGTTGAGACATGATACGTATCTGCGTTCACTCCAATAGCAGTTCCTCAAATAAGCTGAATGGTATTTCGATAACTTAATAAAGTAATGACAGTATCAAGTTAAGGGGCGTAAAGGACCTAAGTAACATTTTCAACGTAAAGCTTCCAGGCAACCAGTTTAAGCCCCTGGTCCCGAGCTACATCCGTGCTTATCTACTCTATCAGGTGTTGTCGATGTCCACTATTAAAAAAGAATAAAGATATTGTGCAATAAGTATATTTCGGCTTGTTGTTCGTTTGATGGGTCCACAGTACGGGTAGATCTATACGGCACATACGGTCATTTTACTCGTTACTTCAATGACAAAACAACGAAATGTCGATCGTAATGTTCCGCTGATACCAGTCAGTGGACTCCTTAAATAGATTAAATACATGACATGAACCGATCTAGTCCTTCTGTTTGTGACAATGTAAAAATATAAAAACACCGTCGGAGTTGTTATTTGGTGCGGCTTCACGGTATTGGGGTGACCTCGACGCTGGTGACACACATTCAGTGATACAGTTCAGGTAAGGTGCGATAGGCAGGAGACGTGCAGATAGCGGCGCGGGCGCGACGTCGATACGGCACGTAGCGCCGCGCCGCGCCGCTCACCGTAGATACCGTACAGAGGACAGCCCGTGTTGATAGTTTGATGCATCCGCAATGATGGAGGACCTTCTTTTTCTGTTACGCGACTTTTCCAAGCAAAGGAAGATTATTTATTTGGAATTAAACATGGCCTGTTGATCATATTACTGTCACTGATAAAGTTTCTAAGACAAAAATCAGTATAAAAACCAATGAATAGTAAATCTGAGTATTAAATGAATGCGAAGAGATTAATATTTCGAAGTAGGTTTTCAAAAATCATAACCAGATTTTCCAAATTATATTTATTTTCCTACACAAATACCACCAGGATCTTAAGAGATTTTAAAATTGATTGGTAGCAGATTTTAATAAATTTTGAATAATATTACTACTAGGTAAGTTGTAATTAGCTTGGAAATCGTTTACGATGTCTGTGTACGAGTTTTGCTCTCTGTGCGGACTCCCTGGTCAGACAGTGCCTCCGACGCACGATCGATTTCCTTACTGTGAATATATAACCAAGAGTGCTTCGCTACACATAGCCACCACAGAGGTCGGTGTGTTGCCCGTGTGGTCAGTGTTGAGAGTGTTGTCACAGGGGCTCAGTTACCTAATCGTTGTATTGAAATCGTATCATTGCGACAAGTATTTTTGGTTGACAAACGTTTAATGGAATCCGCGTTACGCACGCTCCGATACCGAGCCTTCTGGTGGTCACGTTTGGAACACGTACTCGATTACTAGCGTAGTAGTATCTATAGACTATACTGATTTTAGAACGAGACTCGGTCGATGAGTTCGAGTCTAGAACGAAGCTTTAGTTTTTTTTTTATAACCAGTAAGACGACGAAAAAAGCTGACGGGCCACCTGATGGTAAGTGGTCACCGTCGCCTATGGACACCAGCACCACCAGAGGAGTCACCAATGCAACGTCGGCCTTGAAGGAGAGCTCTTTTTACGCCTTTTTTTTTGTCAGTTTTGTTGTCTGTCGCCGTACCCTTAGCGCGGGTGGCGTTGATGAGCTTATTATTTGTCGTCTACTTCGTCTACTTCCTCAATGGTTTCTAATGAAATTGGATGGAATAAATTTCAGACTTTAAACCAAAGTGCTACTCGTTCTGGATCGGTTTGATAATCATCGGTTTTGGTATACTTCGGACATACCTAATCGGAATGTAAGTAGATAACGGAGTACATACTCGATACCTAGGGATATATTTAGTAGGAAAGTTTTACTGGCGAAGATTGTGCCGTACTACAGTTCGATCACACATTTATTAACTGTATTAATCACGATCTCTTATATACGAATAGACCCAAATAAATTTACGATACACATTTAATACGTCGTGAAGTAAGCGCTACAACTTCGTATTTTTATATCCTAATCATTATTTTTATGGATTCGTGAGCGTGGTGATTTTGTCATAAGAATTTGTATGGCACTGAAAGAATTACAACGAACCGTTAAATCCTGATTGGCAAAAATAATGATTCGTCCAAGTGAGAATGAGCCCTTAGTCGTAATGTAGTGAGATAATGTAATTGGTCGCCGCGACGTGTCTAGCCGTCGTCGGCGCGCGTCGTGGCGGGGTTTATAACGCTAATGGATGCACAGCGGGTGTGTTGCGGAAACTGATGATACACACGAGGCCTCTATACAAAAATAATTGTCTCAGTAATCTAATTACCCATTGTTACAACAGATCAAGATCGCGTTATCAGTACTATAATCGAGGTATAAATTGACGTAGCGATATAAAATGAAGAGAATGTCTTCCATCTATACTAATAATTTAAAGCTGAACAGTTTGTTTGTTTGTTTGTTCGATTGATTTATTGTTTGAACGGGCTAATCTCAGTAACTATTAGACCGATCTGAAAAATTATTTTATTGTAAGATAGTCCTTTTATTGAGGAAGGCTATAGGCTACAGAACATCACGCTAAGATGAACGGGAAAGGAACAGCAATGAAAATTTTACGAGAACGGCAAAATTTAGAGCTTTCGTTGCGTGCGCTAAGTAAACGGTGGAAGTTACTCGAAAATCAGGTATTACAATATTGTTCCCCTCTAAAAGTTCTAAAAATAAGTCCGCGACAGCATATCTCTAGCTTTTAAGGTTAACCCACTATAACCATTTTAATGTTTATCAAAATAGCTCTAAAATAATAATTTATATGGGATAACAACGTTTGGTGGGGTCAGCTAGTGTTTAATCTAACTGTGTGGTACGGAAGGCTCGCACGGACTCGTCCGGCGCCGGCGCCCCCTACCTGCCTTCAGCCGCGTCGCGCCCTCGCCCTCTATGTTAATGTAATTGTTAGCCGCTTTATGTAAATGATGAAATGTTCACATTTGAAGGTTATATTTAGCTTCGTAATAATAAAAATATACATCGAACGAAAATCACGTACCGTTGGGATTATTAAGTAAGTTATCTTTTGTAACGGAAGTCCTAAAATAAAACCTAATTCTAACCATAAATCACTCTTCTTTTATTGGGAATGGTTTCTGATAGTTGCCAGGGCTAACACACTTAATAATTTATTATATTAAGTGAAGTGAAAATCTTTTCAATCGTTTTTAAGAATATTGCATGCGTGGAGGGGTTTATGAAAGCTAAATAGTTTAAGGAATATGCGATACAAATAGGTTAATTCACAAAAAAATAATAAATAGGGTAAATGCTATACAACCTTCGACTGAAATATGAAATGCGTTACGGTCAAATTTTTAACACAGAGCGGGTGTTCAGTTAAAGTAAATAAACAAAGCACAAAGCTGTCACGTGTGTTCACACTATTACATGATGTTTTAGTATCTACGACTTACGACTATCTCCGCGTTATCTCCGTACATTCCAAAACGACCACAGCCTGGAAAGGTTAACAAGACGCAAATTGTCCCCAAAGATTTCGTTCTATGACTGATTACCACCTCCTGCCGACACTATCTCGGGAGTAGATTTCATTTATAAGCGCTGCGTCCTAGTTGCTCGCTGTTGTAATGATTTAAATGTTTACCCTGTTTATTTATTTATAGTCTAACGGCCGGTTTCTGAAAGGCTGATCAACGAAAAAATTAAGAAGTTCACTGTCAAATCTATTGTCAAACGTCAATTGGATTGCAGAAAGGATGATTATTCAGAATTTATTCGCTAATCAACGTTTCAGAAACTCGAATTGACTGAAACTGGCGGTAAATGAAGTATCTCAGCATATCTGCTTCAAGGGTTTGTTGACTGCCAACATAGGTAATGTTAATAACCGGATTTGATGAAATTACGTGCTCTGTAAAGCACGGATATAGTCGATCTATGACCTATGAATAATTTAAAATCAAGTGCCGCTATAATAATTGTTTTCATATAGAGAAAATAATGTAATAAAATATCATTGTATCTAATAAAATTATTATAATTTAAATTTTGTTGTGATTTATAATTTACTTTTGATTCCAGATTTTGATAATACAATAACACTGCAATATTTAATTAAGTGATTACTAACAATAAGAAGTAAGTGAAGAATAACAACAATAAAAATAAATGCTGATTTTAATAAAAAAGCTGACAGCTAACAGACAGACAATACATTCTGAGCCAAAGGATATAGAATCATCAAACTATGTACAGTAATAATAAAGTGTTTATCTATCTATAGACAGGTTCATTACAATCTCCCACAAATAGTTTCAACGAATATGTATAAAAAAATCCATTGATCACCAATTCAATTGCCGTCAGCATCTATACTAATAATATACAGCTGAAGAGTTTGATAGTTTAAACGCGCTAATCTCAAGAAGTACTGATTCGAATTGAAAAAATCTTTTTGTGTTGAATAGTACAGTTACCGAGGAAGGCTATAGACTATATAACATTATGCTACGACCAATTGGAGCTAAGGATTGATCAGAAATGTTACAAAAACGGGACAAATATTCCAAGGTGATACGAAGTTCGCCGGGTCTACTAGTCCAAAATAAATACTTACGTCCATTACCTTTGACAACCTATAGGTTATAAACACTTCAATCGATTTTGTAACGATGTAAAATAATTTCTACAGCTAACGTAATAGGTATGTATATGTTTTGACAGTAAACAACCACTTACCTGAGCGTTGCGTAGTCAAACCTGACCACGCCTACACCGCAACCTTCTAATGCCAACCTAATTTGACCACCCTCCGCAGCCGTAGCAAAAGGTTAACATTACGTCATTAGATAGAGGCAGGAACCAGGGTTGATACGAATATCAGTATTGCTTTTAATATGAACACATTAGTAGTTGATTGTACTGATTTAGGGCTGTTACAAATATTAGAATCACTTTTAATATGATCATCAACATTAAATAATTGTACTGATTTTTATTGCTGACATTTAAATCTGACACATGACAACGCTAACAATCCGATAAACAAATGTTTGATAAAATCATTATGGTTATTATGATTTAGGTAACATAACTTACTATCAATGTTGCTGGCTGTTTTTGTTAGTTAAAAGTTAAAAAAATATATCTTATTTTTGATTTGTGGTACAAAACCTATCCTTTCATACAAGGATTTATTTCAAATATTTAAGTCAACATCGCATCAAAATTGGTCGACTTTTAGTTATCTTTATAAAATTGACAATCACAAAACAGTTTTGAACCATTTCTCCATTGTTTGTCAACAGATTTTCAATATTTTTTTAATATTTGATAAATATTGACAAGCTAAAGTAGCTTTAGAAGGGCCCGACAAATTGTTACATTTATAACCTGTTATTATTTTCTGATAATAGTTTTTTATACATTATTTAAGTATTAATTAGTTTCATTAATATTTGTTTTATACTTCGTTATATTTGCACTTCAAAGTTTTGTAATGTGTAAGCCGATATGATAATTAATTAAAAATAAATAATATAAGTGAATTATAATTATTAATTTATAATAACTACTAGAAGAAAGTGTTTAAAAGTTCATATTTATTTATGTTTTCTTATCCTCAATCTTCTCCAATTCTTCTAATCAAATTTTGCAAACATGAGAGTGAATAGTTTGGCCGCGGAAAAAACACTCGTTATTTGTCTAATTAATAAATTTACTGTATTTTCCGTATAAGTAAAATATTGATTATACAGCAATCGTGCTCCGCAAATGATAACTCTACCATAATACCTAATAAAAAAAATATAAGTATGATATTTATTTGTAACACACGATAATAGGTTTAGATAATATATTAATAAAAATGTGCAACTCCATTTTGTTAAGGTTTTAGAACACTGTATTTCAAAAGAGCCGAACCTTTTAGGAAAGGGTTAAATGCCTAAATGTAACTGCTAGTATATAAATAATAACCTATTTTTCGTTTTGTCCGTGTTGTTTATTCAGAAAAGTCGCTACAATCGTTCATTAAGTTATAGATATTATAATTTGTACTAATCCTAGCAATAGTTAATATTTCAAGTTAAATTTAAACCGCTGAAAACAAAAACACTGTTTATTTTCTTTAATTATTTTTCAAAAACAAATAAAATCAAAATCGCAAATACTATCACATGACAAACAATCACACAAAAAATCATAAATTGATGTTAATATATTTCTTAATATAATTCAAAAAATCAATATCGGTTCCATTAGTTTCCTTATGATTCAATAGTAATCTGTTCTCGATTCACTTCGTAAATCTCTACCTTAGTATCCCATTCCAAAAACATTGCTGATTATTTTATTATTTTAAGGCACTACTATAATTATAAAGTATTTTCCGAAATACGCAGCTATATAATTTCATGATTATTCATATTGTTTTTGCAGTAAAACAAGTTAAAATACCGTCTAGCCAATTATAAATAAGACCTCCTCAGTGATGAGGACAGACCCGTGATCAGTAGTGGACTATTAATCAGTTGATGCCAGATGTACATATATGTACGTACTGATAAAATAGTAATCCATTGTGGTGTGTAAGATCATCACAATGTAAAACGACCCATTCCGCTTCGATCATCTCAACGTGACGCTACTCGTGCCTACTTAGAGATTGGAAGGATATACTCAAAGGTCAAAACCGTCGACAGAGCCTCAACGAAATTCTAACCTTTAGTATTTGCTAACTTCGTAATACATTCGAATAAGTATTTCTTTGTTTCTTTCCTACCGATTGTTGTAGTAACAAGCTATAACTCATTATGTTGGCATATATATTATAGTTTATTGCACTACCAACGAATACCCTTATAGTGTTTATTATACTACTAACCCATATGCTGTTCTGTAACAACTAACATAGGCTTAAGAATATACATACGTGTATTACTAACAAAACTTTGGACTCAATAGTCTGAAATAAAGATTTATTATTATTATTAATACATAAACATTATCCACTACTTAAAGACCCGAAGGTTTACTTTAATTATAGGTGCAAATAACATTTTTAAATTCAAATAGCTACATCCTGTACTAACAAGGTAGCACTGGTGTTAGCTAGCTATCCAAGTCAGCAATTGAATCTTTTGTGGGCGCTTAGGGCCATAATTTTCTCTTTAACGACAGTTTCTTCGACCTTCGGCTCGGAATCTACCGAAGTTATGTTTCCCTAACCAAAACTTTACTACTTAAAGCTTGTATTTGTTAACTCTTTTACACATGGACTTTGGATTTGAGGTCTAACACATATATTATTGGCTACACAGTAAACTGACGTCCGTGCACGCAAACATAGAAAAGAAGTGACTAATCCAATGAATATTATAAAATAAAACGAGTGACAGACTACAGTAGGTTAGTTACTAAGCAGTAATAATACTACATCAGAACAAAACACGTGAATCAAATACAGTAGCGTCATGCAATCATCAGAAAATCATTACTCTAAAGCCGCTAGTCGCACAGAGTAACATTACGAGGCAACCCATTATGAAATAATAAAAATTGCGATAACAAACTTGATTCCACATCGGCGAGGCCAAATAAGGAAAAATGACAACAACACTTTTTATTCCATGTTGCATATAACTCCCATCATAAATTAGGATTATCTGAGGCTCAGAAATGTGATATAAGTCCGACAACAAAGGCATTCGGTGTTAAAATCAGATAACTTGAAAATGCTTAGAATACCAAAATTGTATTTTGGAAATAAAATTTAAAGAAACCCAAAAAATCATGGTAAATCAACGACCACAATATTATTTTTAATGCGATTATTCATAATGAAAAGTACGAAATGCGTGCTAATTTTAGTCTGCGATAAAAATTTTCTAAGCGATATCACATCACATTCACACCTCAACAAGTTATTAGACCGGCTTGACTACAAACTAGTGATGCAGAAAAAAGGCATATTAATCTGATATTCCTGCTTATAGATTATTGCAGATTTATAAAAAGCTTATGTTTATAATAAACGCAACGAGTTTTTAGAATTTAAATCGGATTAAAATTAATATTGATATAAAAAATGTAAAGTCAAAACTCATAAAATTTTCCTTTGCGTAAAGCACAAAAGTTAAAACAATATAACCAGCTTAACGGAAACAAAAGTAGATGTGACAACGCAAACTGAGTGAGCCTAATAACAAATGATACTGCCCCGAACAAGCTAAGGTCAGCTGACATTCGCTTGTTAATTATTCGTGTAACTTCTAACAAAATTAGTTTGGAGCGGGAAAGTTAGCAAGATTCATTATAGTGTCCCGGAGGATTGGTTAATGAGTTAAGATCTTGTAAGAGTTTTCAGAACGACCATGGTCACATGAAAAATTAATGATACGTCAAGATGAGTTTATAAAGTTATAATGATTTAATTAAAATATACTTTTATTCAAATCACGTTGGTTTTTACTTTGATAACATTAGCGTATTATTTTCTTTTTGAGGATCGGTGATCGTTTATACTTAGTAGATATTTATTCGTATACACATTAAAGATAAATTAAAAAATTCCTTTCGTTTCAAGAAATTATCCAAAATTCTGTTTAAATTGAAAGACGTTTTATTAATGATAAAGCTAGGGATGTAGATAAGTGTACCGATGACATTAAACAATCTTAAACATACGTTAATAGATGAAGTAAGACGTACCATCTAGAGGAAGTCAGTCTGCAGCATGCAATTATTGTAGTACTTAATGAGATTTAAACACTGTCGCAAAGAAAGAATAGATGTTATGAGAAACCATTTTTACAATGCTCAACAATATTTTGAATAGCAATTATGTCCGTACATATAAATCTGATAAAAAGACAAACACGTCTAGTACATCTAACATATAATAATTATGTGTACTGTGATTTAAAGCAAAATTACTTCGTCTACGTGTATGTCCATTTCACCACAAAAACTCGGGTTGCTAGTTGAACGGTATGCTTAGCAACACGTTGGGAAATCTGATATCAACGGTTGAGATTGATACTCAAAAAGCTGTACGTGATACCAATTGACACCCAATATCAATACTGGGAACGATATTGGATACCTATTGAATTCTTCCGGGACAAAGGCAAACAAAACAAATCGCGGCGAAATCGTAAATGGTTTTCCTTGAAATTTAAGCCTCAAAGAGTCGAAAAGTTCAAATCATCGTCTGCGCATTGGAATTTCACATATACCTAAAGTTAGATCTTATATAACCGAAAGTGACGCTAACTACTAGTTTAATATATAAAAATTCTGAGAAAAGATCATTGTAATAACATGTCATCATCAATATAGCGCAAGTTTTATGATTTACCCATAAAAAGAAAATTAGATATCATATGCGTTTAAAATTGCTTATCTTTTTCTTTCATATTAGTTTTATTATTAGGTCTAAAAGCATTTTCACTGGTAAAAATATAAACAATAACATCATAAAGAGGAGACGAAATACGTATAAGAAGGATAATGTAATGCTGAGTGTCTCGTCTGCATTCATCCGATGTGTGCAAAAATATATTGTTTATTTTATCAAGTGTGATATGAGCATATTTCCCTGAGATTCCACGAGATAGATGGAAACATTTGCATGAAACGACATGAATCGTTTATCAAAGTTCTGGTAACCCAAGGAGATTAATTTCCACCGCCAACAAATCATCGCTTCACCCGACAATTCCGACACATCCAATTACAACAGCGATTGAACTAAAATAAATCTCGAGTGCAGCTACTTGAGTTGCAAAACATGTTGTGCGATTATGAGAGCGATTTGACGATATTTCTTTAACGTCAGCATCAAAACTGCTATCAATCAAACGTTGCAATAAATTTCGTGGCGCTTCTTCGGTCATGATTATTAAAATTATGAGTTATAATTTGTTCAGCTTGATAAGATATTGCGTGTTGGCGTGATTTAAATGGTTTAGTTGTGATTAAATGTCAAAGAATCCACAGCATGGCGAATCAACAAGTGCAAGAGACGGGGGCAGCGGTGGGACGGCCGCACGTTCTCCCGTCGCCAGTTTTACCAACAAACAAAGCAACTAGTGGAATTCTAAGACGGAGGCAACGATCGTGAAAACTGGGCCGGACATGTGAGCCGCGGCCGTGACCACATTACAATCACTTTTCAATTAATAAAGAACCAAGCACCTGCAGAACGCAACTGTCACTCGGTAGACCGTTTGCAATTCGCACGCATACGACGTTCCGATCGCCGATCTCACTTGGGTGCACTTCTCGCGTCGGTTGTTTACGTGCTTGCGGAGTAATAACACAGGGCACAGGTGCACAGGGAGCGCGTGGGCGCGGGGTGCGGGACGATCGCGTGACACGTGCGTTCCGCACGACGGTCGGCGCGGCACTGAGCGGTGAGCGCTGGCTACACTCGTAGAGTCGTCGAACGCTCGGCGAGTGGACAATTCGCAACTTGAATACCCACGTAACGTAACTTAACTCCACAATATTTTATAGTTTCGTAACCGTATTACTCGATTACCGTGCGCCGCTCGCGTCTAATCGATGTCACGATTCGGGTGCGGTCCTTGGGCGACAGAGCTTCGAGATCGAAAGCTCGGGCGCCGTAACGAGGGCTCTATGTCGTGCATGCCGGCTCCTTGCAGCTTGCAGCTTGCACAACGCAATATGCATACACGCCGCCTCCTTACCCGAGACACTCGAACAACCGTTCGGCCACAATTTATATCTGGTGAAATACTGATTGGGCTAGCTCGCTTGCTCGTGTTTACCGTTCACCAGTTTTCCGTAATACAACACCACCATAAAGTTTTCAGTTGAGGTCGTTCGTTGAAGTGACAGTATCGTAAAGAACATTATTTAGCTCTAAGGATCCGCGCGACCTTATTTCCAACGGAGGGTAGTAAGGAGGGTAAATGTTTTATATAGGTGTAGCCTCATTCTGAAGTTGTAATTTGAAATTGTGCTTCCACTCCCTGACCGAAATTGAACTAGTTAACTTGCTGAAGAGTTTAAATTATTTGAATTGCTAACTTCCTAATCAACGTCTCAATGGCCTCTCGATTTCCCAGTATTTTATTCAGTATTTTCGTTGTAAATAAATAGAAACGAGATAGAGCGGTTACAACTGTCGCAATACATTTTAGATAATATTATGTATGTAAAAAAATATTATGATAGTTTTCCTAAGAAAAGTGATGTAC
>DWJN01000374.1:0-25103 GCA_018248895.1 Carystus phorcus
GTCGAGTAGTTTTTGTTTCTATAAAGGTTATACAGACAGACAGACAGACAAAAATTTTACTAATTGCATTTTTGGCACCAGTATCGATCCCTAATCACCCCTTGATAGTTATTTTGGAAATATATTTCATGTACAGAATTGACCTTTCTAGAGATTTATTATAAGTATATATTGCTATGCTGTCATGATTTTAGAGAGCTTGTACACTAGGGAGTTATAATAAGTAACGGTGTGTCAATTCAATTGACTGTATTTAATACCTTTACAGATTTAAAAAGTTCCTTTAATTCTATATAAGATGTACAGGATATAAAATCAACTGCTATTATGGATAATACCTTAACTAACCTTTACAGAGCTCACAGTGAGAGCAGATAGCTTAACTAGCTCACTAGAAGGATGGTTATGTTCTGAGATATTGAAAACTTAAGAGAGCATTACTCCATTGCAGACTGCATGCTACTTATGCCCGAATCTCATTCATATATCACGCATAGCATTCCTACCTTTGTCGTGTCACTTGCCGCCGCAATTTTACGGCAGCATTCATGAAGTCTACGAAGTCTGACTTGGTATTTATTTGCTTGTACACAAATTATTTCTGATGAAACGCACGGGATATTACACTCTAACTTCATTTATATATTGAAAAGATTTATTAATTTAAATCACAAAATTTAAGGGCTAAGCCTGTTGTAGACAAAAATGTTTCGAATTATCGTTCACACACTTTCAATGGTTAGAAATTGATGCTAATAGAAAAACTGTAACGGGATGAAATCTGTACTTTTATATATATTTTGTTCATTTTAATGTAGGTGTTGGCCTTGTTATAGATAAGAAGCTACACCAGTTATATATTTGAAAAATAATGATTGTAATTTATAAAACAGCAAAAATTGTTGTATTAACAGATAAATTGTAAAAAATAAATTACGTCGTATTTACACAAAGTTTATAATGTTGGTATCAAGCAAAACATAATGTACAAATGCTTCAATCATCATATCATAGATATTCTCAGGGTTACTTTAACGGTATTTTTTTTAATTCGCTGCTACTTTATACCCTAATTTTGCTGTTATCCTTTTAATAAGGAATTCGACATCCATTAAGTCTATACTTAATAGCGCTGTGTATCTATTAATGTGCCCCTCATAAGAATGATCAGTGAAGACATTGTGTAATTTATTAGTTAGTGGAAACGAGTACGTCATGAAAGGGCTCATGAATTATGTTACAAGTGACGAAGGTCATCTATTGAGTAATAGCATCCTCAATCAACTATCTAGCTTGCGACTGATAAATATATTCAAAGTTATTTAAGAAAATATTTCAATATGTCCTGTAAATATTAACCAAATAGTTGCAGTTTTATATTTTCAAAGGATAGTCTTCCAACATCGGTATTAAAACACATCTTTCGGTCCATAATTACATACCATACTAGTGTAATACACGTAGCAATATTGCAACTGAATATTATCGTCATATACTATACCCACCTGAGATAAAAATATGAGATATGCGATAAACCCGATAAAAATAGGTATTCTGTTTATAATGTAAACATCTTATCAAGTTTTGCTAAATGCGTTGCATAAGACATTGAACCGTTCAATATTGATACTTAGTTCCAGAAAAGCAAGATATAGAACAGCTTGAACGAAGTTTGTACGGGAAGTTTGCGTCTGCGGCTATAGTGCCGACGCAATGAGGTGTCAACAAATAGTATGTGAGCACCTCATCCATCGCGGGTTGTGGGTGCTACAACGCACTAATTGTCATACAAGGGTATTTTAAGTTCACATAATAATGTCTGACGACTCCCGCCACACCTGATTAGGAACTCTAACGACAGATCTGTAGGCATGTCGCGTCACGACGCCCGTTTATCACTGGGGGACGCTCCGTTGATGCTCTTACGATGTTTTTTAACATCTTGGCTTCTCGTATCCTTTAAATTTGTTCGTACATCATAAGAAAGTAATAAAAAAGGAAACGTCTCTAATTTACACCACAAAACTATTTTGAAGTTAAGATAGTAGCAACTGTCAGAGACGTAAACATATGACATAATAACTATTGTTACTAACTTCATACTGAATATTAAGCTTATAATCTTTTCATAACGAAATGAGTTGAACATCGAGAGAAGTTTGTATTATGAATTGATATTCTGGTGCGTGTGTGCTCGTTTAAAAAAGAGCATTAATTGAGGCGAGAAAGGTAGAATTTGAAGTGGTCACAAAATCGTGGACAAAGTACGTCTCTCATCCGAATGCACGCACACAGTGACACACGTAAAAATCCGGTTGTGCCCTCGTTGTAGAATACACTACCACAATTCGTTGCCACCGTAACGAGAGAACAGAATGTAACCTACTAACAGCTCGTACACTCCCTTTATTTCGGAGAAATTTATTCGTTTTTCTGAGAATCGAGCAGCTGTTTGCCTATCTGATTAGGAAGATTCGAGCTTTTCGGTCGCAGAGTATAAAAAGAGTTATTACTTGATCCTGTACGTGATACGAGGTGTCGGGTTTGAGATATTGGAGAGATTTTGCTCTCGATACAAAAAACAATAAATATATTATTACCGGTCCCACGCATGCAAATGACATTAGTCGTTCTGTAAGGTTATCTTGTTTTTTATTATGATGACTTTATGAGTTTGCTCGCAATAGTAACCGAAAATACCTACCTATATTTATGTAGCTACTGTATCATTATTTGTAGGAATTTCAAGTTGTATGAATATTGATTGCGAGCTTTATTTTTACAGTATAAAATGTACTTACCCACGGGAACGGGTTGTACTTGTCCGTATCAAATGCTATCTCTACGCTGACTAAGTATATTTTGAGAATTTCTATGATTGCACCTAGACATCTGATATGAATAGGCTTTGCAGTAAGTATATTCATGTTTCTTTACCGACTTGAGTTATTTAATTAATTTAAAGTGAACTGTATGCTTTTCATATTACAGCTTACTTAGGCAAGAAAAGAATTGGTGCCAATGTGGCAGAACCATAATTTTCAAAGCATTATTACTATTCAGCTATGCTATTATGAACAGTGTATGTAAGTATGGATATTTCAAGGAGTGATCGTTTTACACACGAATAATCGTGAAACTGAAACAATAGGAGCGGGCGAATGTTTACTTAATTAGGGCATTTTATTATACTGTATTTAAAATCAGAAAAAGGGTGAAGCAATCGTTAAAGTAGCAATACGAGTAAAAAGGTGAGTTGGTTCAACGGTCGAACGCAAACAGCAGAAATGACGAAGATTGTTCATGGCTCATTATTAACTTAAATGAATGGTGGATATTTTATTTTCTTTGCAATGCCTCGCCAACTCGTTGCTTGTACTTTGACCATCTCGGTGTAAAGGAAAACGCACTTTAATGGCGAGTAGCTTATATGTTGAGTTATTGAGTTCGTGAGTATTCGAACGTCGAATCGCTTTTGTTTTGTATTCACGCTTTTGGACTAAAGTTAATTAAACATGCAGTAAATAATGTAGTATACCGAAGTATAAGAATGCTTTGGAATCATTTTGTATGGATTACAACACCATGCCGTACTTCAGTAAATCTTTTTGATTCATATTAGACAAAAATATCCATATCTAGGATCATTTCCAAAGACATTGTTTTGTTTTTAATTTAATATTAAATACTATAGCAGCCTAAAACATTGTGGCGAAACATTCATTGTTCTTTATTGTATGCCATAATTAGATAGACCAATAAATAAATGGATACTATGATCATGGGCCAATTATAGCACAGCAAACGAAAACACAGCTAAAAACACACACACAACCACCAAACCAAACCAAACCAACAAAACAAACCACCCGCGTCCTATTAGTTTTGAACTACTATATTACTTACATGTGCATAAATTGTTACACACGCAAATATTTTTTGCACTGTTTAATTTTATCAGAGTCAATATAAAAATCACCGAAACCTCAACATGCCGCGCTCGCGAAATTTTAATCTGGAATCCGACTCGCAACTGACGAGACCCGTATGACCTAAATAAAAGCAACATTGTCGCCTTTTGTTCCATATCGTTTATAAAATTGAATGTGTATATGTATACTCGCATTCTGCAAGCCGATGACAAAGTCAAGGGTAATCCTAAATTGAATTTTAAAATACAGAACTGTTAGGGAAGTTTAAGTTTTATTTTGGACTGGATGAAACAGCAACCGTTGTTTTGACATATAAATGGTTATAGTGTGTTAACCTTAAAAGCTAGACATATGCTATCGTGAATTTTTATTTAGTTCTTTTAACGGGAATACATTTTGTAATACATGATTTTTGAGTAACTTTCACCGTTTACTCAGCGCACGCATGGAAAGCTCAAAATTTTGCCGTTTTGGCAATATTTTTTATTGCTGCTCCTCTCCTATTCCTCTTAGCGTGATGTTATATAGCCTATAGCTTTTCTACATAAATGGGCTACTTACACTAAAATAATTTTTCAAATCGGTCCAGTAGTTCTTGATATTAGCCCGTTCAAACAAACAAACGAACAAAACAAACTCTTCAGCTTTATATATTACGTATAGGTGCTATTTTTGCAGCTTATAAAGGTTGAAGGAGACCTTTGTCGATAGGTAAACAGATAATGCAAAAAAATTGTAAACGACAAATATTAAAATGTAGGTAACACCTTTCATATTTTTCACATTGATCTGAATAAAAGGCTATTATGAAGGTTATAGGTACTCAGGTCTTTTTGAAGTTAGGGATAGTGACTGACCTAAGTAATGTGTAAGTACATCTTCAATAGGGCTAAAGGGAAATAGTTAATATTCCGTTCAGAACACGAGAAAGTTACGTGACTTTTTCGCTATTAGACGTTGTATGAAAAATACGGATCAGAGATATAACTGCTTTTAATAAGGTTACAAAATATCTAAACCCGTATGTTTTACTGAGATAAAGGTTACCGTAACCATGAAAATAGTAACTATTATAAATTATAAGAATTGTCTTCCTTTTAAGATCCTATATTTTCAGAGACAATTTCAAAATAATAATCACATAAAAGGTTTTCTTTTGAAATACTACAATGTGTACCTTTCAAATCAATCCCTCTACTTTTTTTAAACTATGCGGCCAGAAATATGGGTATCAAAGTGGCATTTTATATACCTGTATATAGTAATTTTATTCTCATAGCGTTTTATGGTAATAGTATACATTATAAGTATACCTTAATTATCAGTTGTAGCATTTCAATACTTAACTTTGACTTTTGTCCAAGAATGGAGAAATTGACTTATGAACTTCACTCGTTAGTAGAACGGACAAACGGAGATAATAAACCTTTAGTATTAAACTTACCAAGAACTGAAATACCTACTAGCGAGCGATCTATTATGGCTTAGAGAACGTCACGAAACAGATGATTAGAACGACTAGATACGTAAAAGGCGAGGTAATCATGATGAGGGAGAATAACATTTAGAATGGACGAGATTAAAACTAAAGCGAATCCGGCTAAAGATAGATTTAGAATACAGAAAGTCTCACAGGTAAACGAAGCTTATACATATATACAAAGTGTAAATAACAAAGTATTATTACTTATTTTTCTGTCGTTTAGTCAGTGTATGTCAATGAACCTCCTTGAACCGATCTTGATGAAAATTTTTGTATGTTTAACTCGAGAATGGTTTAGAATCGCAATTTGATCCGATATTTTTTTTATCAATGTAGACCCGGCGAACTTTTCACTTTGGAATATCTGTCTGTTTTGGACGAATATCGGTTGTAGCGTTATGTTCTATAACCTATAGCATTCCTCGGTAAATGTATTATTCAAAATAAAAATAATTTTTCAATTCGAACCAGCAGTTCCTGCGATTAGCGCAGTTAAACAAACTCTTCAGCTTTATAATATTAGTATGGATTATTTATTGAAAATGTATTTTTAACTCTTTTAATATTTATTTATGGTGATAACGTCTGCCGAATCCACTAGTATACATAATATAAATATAAGGCAGATTGCACAGTGTAATACAAACTACAATTCATGTTCCGAGTTGTAAATAAGTCTTACTTAAAGGGGGTTAACATCATAACTGTACTCGACTCATAAATTTTGAAAAGAACAATTTGAGAAAACCGGTGTCGAGAACAATTCCATCCCTCTGTCTACATAACGTATCTAATGCCATTTCGCATATCGTGTTTGATATAGAAATGGCTCCGTAATGCGATTCAATTTCAACCCTCCATGCTGTATTACGTTTAGAAATCGTCCATGAATTTTATAATACACTAGTTATTTTGTATACGCTGTACATGTGAAGGGATTCGACCTTTGAAGTTATTTGCAAACGTCTTATCTTTAAACGGACACTAAGTTATGCTAACATAATTTTTATACTCGTTGATTAAATCGATACATAATCTTTTTTATACATTTTATATTCTATTATTTTTTTTTTCAATTTACTGAGATACACCTACGAACACATCCACATGAGTTTCAATTCGATTCAATTTATCGAAGGTAGCCAACGCTCTCGACTAACGAACCGACATCTGTACTGGCATTTACGTGGCATTATGCGCATATTGTGGTGTTATAATCAACGACCTAGCCTGTCAACTAAGCTCATTAGCTAAAAATTGATGAGCCATCTTTTGCTTATAGTCAAACCCTCTTCTTTGCACTAATCGAAAATCGATTGCGGCTTCGGAGAATGTATTAGGTATAGATAATACATCCAGCAGGTGTTGTGTGACGAGCGATAGTGTCTCGAAACAACTTAAAGAAATAACCACGTAATTCATTAGCGACTTTTAAGCAATGTATTAACACGTTGGTGCATTTCACATTGGCTAAAGTAGTTTAATAAGCGCGGTTATCAAGATGACTATAAAATTTCATTACCGAATTATTCATTTTATAATCAATTTTGCTAGTTATGGCAAGGTAGGCAGCAGATGTCTTACGTTCACTGAGCCAAAAGGTCGATGCTTAAGTCTAAAGTGCAAACTTCAGTTTTTGGACTATTTCTAGATTAAATTGCTAGAGACTAAATTTTGGTTGAGTAGTTTTCTTTGCTTTTTTTTAATATTCTCTAAAGAAAAAACGTCGACGAGATATTATTCTATAAAAAACCTACTAAAAATTTTGACTGAAAAACAAAAAAAATATAACGAAAATTTGATATTTTGTAGTATATTTAAACCTTTAACTAGAGAAATATTCCTAATCTGTTTTTAAAGAACAACATGCAATACTTTTTTGTTTAATATGTATTGTATTTAATAGTTCCAAAAAGATTAATAAAACACTTAAGTATTGTACAGAAACTTCTCTTTTACTGTAACCTTTATTTTCTACATTAAATAAGCCAAGACTTATACGTATAGCGTTAACAAAAGCATTAACTAAGTTACTATCGGCAACGCCACCTGATGGTAAGTGATGATTTTAACTTAGTATCGTGCAATCAATTTGAAGACGAACAAACAGCATAACTCTATTTCTAGAACATTTCTAACGTAGCAATCTTCTCTTTTAATTATATATCACTTAATGAAACATCGAATATCATTATTAAATATATTGAGTTAATTACAGTAATAGCGGCGTGTGCGAAATAATAGTGAATGCTGGAAGGCAATTGTGTTACCGAATCGCACTAAATAAACCGCGAATTAATGAACAGTTAATTTGGAGAATAAATGGTGCCACCCGAGGTTTAGTGGGCCCGGGGCTCTTAAAACGTACGACACGACTGCATAAACGTTTACAGCCCATTCTTGTACTTAATTGCTATTTAAATAAAAACACACCATGATCGCAATGGAACCCGTACTTGGAGGAAATAGCGCATTTCTGTACGCCATGTTCCCATACAGAATTTAAGGATGGCCAAAGCAAAACAAAAAACTATTTAACGACCTTTTTGTACCATACAAATAAATGCATACGAATAAATTAATAACTCCGCATGCAAATAATAACTATCGAATGAAACCACTAGACAGAAAAATGCTTTATATGAAACATATCATTTTCGGAATGACCAATTAAACATACATTTTAATTGCCCGGTTTGATGACAGGACGATCTTTAAATCATCTTTAATAATCCAATTATCAATTTATTACGCTCTTATGTTCACAATACTGTACTCAGATGATAATTATTACCTACTGGCTAATTATTGAATTTGAAATCGTTTCAAAATATATCACGAAATATCCGTGTATTAGATGCGTCTAAATCTTCGGAAGTGACGATAGCAAACATGTGTGAATGTAGTAATAAGCCCGGCTTAGAAGAGGGAAGTGGGATAAGACGATTGACCGGTCGAAATGTAACTATAAGGCTAGCAGTTGGTCGGCGAGGTAGAGCTCGAAAATAAGAAATAATGAGGATAATCCTCGAGGGTAGAAATTACGATGCGACCCCTCCCCCACTCGTCATCTTATCGCTCAGATAGCAAAAGTAGATCGCGTACGGCACGCACGCGGCCCCTACCCGAATCATTCCATAATATTATCTTTATTAACGTCCTATACTCGTTTACTATTCACTATTTTAATATGGCACACCGAACTCAATGGACAGATAATTCTAACGAGCCCAATATCAATACGACAGCCGTGAAATTTAATAAACTGTTATCGTATAACAAATAACGTCGACGGTAGAACTAATAATATATTAACGAATACGCACTCAGAGATAATACAGTTCTTAAATAATAATGCGTTACGATAAATTATGTTTGGGGATGAAGTGTCTAGGTTGCGTGAAGAGCAAAACATACGTGTCGTAACAATTATTAATTATTAATTATTATTGGTTTTAACAATTGGTCGTTGTCGTGGGTGCAAAGTATGTGTCGCCAAGTTTCAAAATTATGCATCTTTTAAGATATGTAGTTATAGTGTTAACATGTTTGCACGGCAAATGCTGCGGCAAGTAGCGTATTTTACAAAGTGTAGTAAAATCAAAAGTATAAAAAGCTACATAAAACATACGGAATTACAATTTTGCAATTGGTCTATAAATTTAATAATCATTCGTTTAATTTAAGACAACTAAATAAATTGAAAGGACTAAATATAGCTCAAATGAATGTAATAAATCTCACTGATCAACCGTCGAAGTATTTCCTATAAATTAGTTTATTTTAATTCGTTAATCAAAGAGGCTTATCGTAAAACTACTATACACACTATAGACATATGTATATTACATTATTTCATATCAATAATTTGGGAGGTCTTCAAAACAAATGTTATCATATTTTAAAACTACAGTTTTTTATCATGTGTAGGTTAAATGTTATGAAAATAATAATCAATATACCAAATATTTAATTATTGTGCTATTCGTCTCGGCAAAAATAGATTTTATTGTATTTATAATTTAGAAGACTAAATGTTAATAATGTTATAATAATGTTAATAATGGATATGTTTTAATATCTAAAATCTGTAATAGACCTTGAATTTTTTTTCACTATCTACATACATATGTATTCGTGAAACAGAACCTTTGAAAACTTTAAGGTGTCGACTGTATACGAGCGTTTTCGCTTTATATTTTAAATTAGCGAATTCGGCAAACTTGATTTCGTTTAGTAGTTTATGAATGATTGACATAAATTGACATAACTTCTTTATTTGTTAACCGATTTAAATCCAAAACACTAAATGATAAGTAAAGCCCATCAAAATATAAACTGCATTGAAACCGGATAAGCCGATTCTGAGATTATCGTGCACAAACATACAAACAAACAGACAAATACAAAATGAAAAAGAAAAACATTGTTTTGAGTTCTCTTATATAAAGGTCCACACAGTACAGACAGCGATCAGTACAGTTTTATTATATAGATATGTACTTAGGACTTCAACGTTCAAGTTATTAATTTACTACGTCTCTTATACATATATAACGAACGTAATTGTGTAAACTTAGCGTCCATCACAACGAGTAATTAATACCTCAATTGGACAAGAAAATTATCTTCGTACAAGGTTCGTTAAGGTAAATTTATGTGGAATTAGATGTTAGTAAAGAAATAAACCGCTCTTGGTAATGTATATGCAGCTGATTAATTACTGAGTTTAATTAATTATCGAAGAGAGTACTAGAGCTCGGGTTATTCACATAATGACACAAGGAGTCATTATTACTACAGATGAGTATTTCCATTATTAATTATTACGTTATTAATTATAGGCAATGTTCGTTGGAAACTTAAACTTAATTAAAAATTTATTAGTAAGTATGTCGTAATAAACAATTGTTCGTTTGCAGTTTATATTAAAAGTTATTTTGCTCCAAAACATAATAATACGATAATTGCACAACTCGTCTTGGGCCTCGTTTCATACTGTGAGGTCAATAACACAGTAAAAAGAATACTTTCCTATAGAAGCCACGAATAGAAGGGTTTATGGAATAATTTAAAGATTTTGTGTTGAATATAGAAGTTGAAACCATTCATATTTTCTATATTGTATTAGAAAAACAGAAATAAGAAACGTAATATTAAAAATATGTTACAAAACTTTGTCGCCCATTTTCTTCACTTTCACATATTGTTTTATACACCCTTCACTCACACATGTCTTCAATTATATCTATTTAACTTGATTTAATTAATTCCGTTTAAGAAAATGAAGCATCGATCCCTTAACGATTCTATAGGGTCGTATGAGACTCTACATATAACTTAGAACCTTCTTTAGAGATTTCTGAATCCAACAAAGTTACAGTTGAAACGTTTTTATAAAAAGGAAAAAAATAAACATACCTATAGTATATTTGTTGAATAGTGTTTTACTTTGCTCCGTAGTTAGTATATAACATCACTCTAAGGAATAGGAAAGGAGCAGCAATAATGTTATATAAACGGGATAAATACCGCCAGGTCTACTAGTAATCTTAATATATATATAAAATACGTGTCACAGTGTTTGTCCGCAATGGACTCCTAAACTACTTAATCGATTTTAATAAAATTTAATACACCGTGTTCAGTTTCATTCAACTTGAAAGATAGGATAGCTTACATCTTAATTTATAGTCGCAATATTATTTACTTGCAAATTATTTGTTTACTATCTTACAAAGAATTAGTTCCATAAAGTTCTAACAGATGGCGATGTAATATAATTAATTGACAAAATTGAGTAATTGCAAATTATTTGTTTAATATCTTACAAAGAATTAGTTCCATAAAGTTCTAACAGATGGCGGTGTGAGGTAATTAGTTGGCTAAATTGAGTATGTAAACCTTAGTTACAGTAACGCGCGTCTACTAGTCTAATATAAAGAACAAAAACAATAACTAAAATGAATCATAATAGCGATATAACAACTTGGTACGTAATAACGCCCACTTAAGTTGGCAATTCCGGATTCAAATTCAATCTGGGTTATACATACTCATAAACGATGTCTATTTTGTAATCGATTTGAATCATCGCCGAATCATATGTGACAAAATATCTGAGCAATATGTGAAATCGTAAATCATAGGTATAATTAGTAATAAATAAGACAGTTTTATTTGTCCGTTTTATAGCAAAACTATGATCCAAATATACATTAAACTTATCCTATTAAAAGGAGGATCGGAGATTTTAGTATATAACTAAGTGACCCGGCTAACTTAAAATAACAGTCAATGAATGAATACATAAATTGATGGATTTCAATGAAAAAACACGAAATGTTAAGTAAATCCCATCAGAAATCATCCTGAAAACTATATTCAAATCGGATTAGCCGTTTCTAAGAGTAACGTGCTCAAACACATACAGATATACAGATAAAATGAAAAAACATTGTTTTAGGTTCTTTTGCATATAAAGGCCGCCGGTTATGAATTTTTAAATGTATTCGCCATGAACAGACAGCAATCAGTTACAGTTTTACTATTATAGAAGAAAATTAGCAATCGTTTCGAGTAGGCACTAAGTTGCGGAATAGATGCGTGGACAGGTAACTAATATTTACTAAGTAATTTAATAGAACCTAAATAAGTAGAATTGGAATTCGGTGTACAAAAATGACTGTAACCGCACATTATTCATCTTCAAATCATTTCAACATACACTTCAATTTATACACATACATATCTCTTGCTCAAACATCCTCTCCTATGAGAGTTTGGGAGGACACCACACTGGCTAATTTCGGTAAGACTTCCAGTACTTTTGAAAACCTTAACACTCTTACCGCGAGGTTCTGAAAGGCTGATCAACGAAAATTGAACTAATAAACTGTAAAATCTGTTGTCAAACATCAACAGGGTTGTTGAAAGCATGATTATCACATATGATTTGAACAATTAATCAGTTTAACAGAGCTAACAAAGACGTATGTCAAATGCGATTTTGTTCTTTGATTTATCATTCACTAATCAACGTTTCAGAAACTCGAATTAATTTGACCGAGTTTCCTAATAATATGCCTGTTAGTTCAACGAGATTTCGATAAGCCTTTCAGAAACCGGGGGTTAGTGTTTATGCTGACATCTAACAATAAAAATAAACAAATTGAACACAGTTGGAACACATTTATTGAATTATTTGTGCCACAGAACGAGTCATTAATTTTGTTGCACTCAAAACTTAAGAAAACTATATAATTTTTAGGTCGCGATGTAGCGACGTTCAGTTGAGTCGGAATAAAAAATTTTGAGGAGTTTATTAACAAGTAGAGACTGCATACACGTGCCCTAATATAGTACAGAGCAATATCACGTAGTCTCTTAAGCGTCAAACTTTTGCAGTAGTGCTAAAAGAAACAATGTGAAATAAACAGAGTGCAGTGGAAAATACACTTGTGCAAAAGTATAAATAAAATCGCTTTGCATTAATGTAAAACAGTATAACACTACGGACAAAATCTCCATGCGGGCGCGGGAATTAAAGGTGTGAACAGGGCGGAAAATATAGCGCGCTCTCTTGCACTTATAATATACATGTCAGGTGACGGCGGAGCATAAGTCGATAAATTTAATCGACAAGCTTTATTGAAGTAATGCTCGTAATATAAAGCATAAACTAATTTCAAATAAATTTATAAATTTATATACACATTTAATTAAGCTATTTTCAGGCATATTATTAAAGTATATTTTAATATATATTTTTCTATTTTTTCTAATATTCTTCGCATAAAACCCTTTTGTGTCATAAATATACAAAGGCACAATATAATTAGCGCGATAACAGATCTATAAACAAACACGTAAATGCCCCATTTCGTTAGGTACATAAAACTACACCGCCGCCGCGCCGCCGCGCCGTACACAAAACTATGATTATTGATATTATAATATGATTTATGAATCTACTTTCAACATGATTTTGTCCATAGTATTACACAATTTCACCAAGAAAACAATAACTAATTATAAGTGTAAATTATCGCAATGCGCATCCACGTTTTGTACTTAGACACTGCTCACGAACATTATTAAAAAGTAAGACAAGTTGACCCGTAAAAAACTTTACAGGGGAAAGAAATTTGAACAGTCCACCCAACTTTTTATCAAGTGTACAATAAAAGTAACAATTCCTCGTGTGGATTATGCTCAACCTCAAGTGATGGAAAAACCCGTGCCCTGTAGGGGACTATTAATCGATTGACGCCAAGTACCAAAAGAAATTGAAAACGGTGACAATTTGGACAGCTTGAGAATTTAAAATCCTATTAATGCTGATCGAAAAATAAAGGTCAAGTGCAAATATAAATTAAAATATACATTTCAAATGACATTCAAGATATCTGGAGAATTCGTAAAAAAAGTTGATTGTGGATTATTAAAAGCATAGTAATTAAACGTTACATTATAGAAATATATATTAATAGATTGGTATATGTCATTGTAATAAGATTGTTTTTTATATAATAAAAATTCTTTAAAAGTGAGACGTATAGTTATTATATTTTTGCAAAACGTAACATATTTTTCCTAATTATAGTGATTATAGTTGCGAATACTTATAAGCTTGCACAATGCTTATAAGGTAGCCATAAAAGAGCCATAAATAATGATAATATTTCAGTAAAAAAAACGATTAAAGTAGATTACTCCAATAAACAAAATTCCGACAAACAAAAACGTATCCTAGTCAACAGAAAAATCTGAGCACATAATTGACAAAATGCATTTTACTTTCGTTATCAAACTGGACTATAATCAAGTTGTTAGTAATGCAAGTAAACACTAGTATTTTATTATCCTTTTCATTAATTTAATATAATAACTTACTTATAAACTACAACCTTAAGACTCCTAATTCCTTCCGAACTTAGAGTCTATAAACTATCGTTTTTACAAAACATGCTCATAATTCGTTTGTGCAATGTGACATCCAAAGTTTCAATCACGGGCGTAAAGCATGCTATCTATACAATACAGTCGTATAATTCTTATCATCTACGTAACACCAAAATGCAAGCTTTCATGTCCAATCAACCATTAAGTTCACTCACCCCACACCGAAATTGACCTTGTGAAAATTTCTCGGCAAACTTGCGCTACGAAACCTATGTACCGATAGCGGGAAAAACAAATTTATTTATTTACTTCATACTGTCGGATTAAACCATGATTATGTCTCGGGTCGCAGCGACCGACATCGATGCGAACTTTGGCGCTGTTTCGAGAGGCTGTACTAATGCAGAGCGAAACAACACCCAAGTCCCCAAACAATATTGTAACAAATATAAATCGACTAAACTAAACTCCCAAAAGATGCGGGTTATTTTAAGCAATCACCACTAAGTTAAATACATATAAAAAAAACAAAAACGTTATATTTACATTCTGCTCAACTTGGAAGTAAGGAGACTGTAAAAACGCATAATGAACACGGGAAAAAAATAAGCCGCACGTTCGGAGATCACTCAGTGAGACGTACAATGAATCGTGATCCGATATGGCGATGCATACAGTAAATCACGTTGCATCGATTTAGAACGTTCGCGATACGCCAATTGAACCAACGAGTGAATAACACGATCACTTTTACAATTGAGTCGTTAACTGTGATTGACTGTACGAGATCTGATGACATGATTGTCGAGCCAAGATTGGATCGGCTAGGGACCGGATGTGTGTCGAATCAGTGCTCAAGGCCGCGAAACCTCTTGTTGGAAAAGACCGATGCTCCAGGCGATATTGTGTCTGCAATTCGCACACAATACACACCCACTTACGAGTACGACTGTTTATTAACCAGTATCCGAATGATCCAACCTTGCTAGAACATAGTATATTGAAATACGCATCCAAACATTTAACTATCACAGAATGATGCTAATTAGTTCAATAAACACATTAACTATTGACATGTAGATAAACATAAAATAGAAATTTTAAAGGTTAATTTAAATCTTAATATATATAAATTACGTGTCACGGTGTTTGTCCACGTTGTACTCCTAAACTACTTGACCGATTTTTATCTAATTTTGTTCACCGTGTGCAGTTTCATCCAACTTGAAAGATAGGATAGCTTAAATCTCAATTTATACTCGTAATATTATTTTATAGCAAAATGTTTGTATAATATCTTACAAAGGATTAGTTCCATAAGATTGTAATAGATGGCGGTGTAAGGTAGTTAGTCTGCTAAATTGAGTATGTAAACCTTAGTCACAGCAACGCGTGGCCGGGGCTGCTAGTTTGTATATAGTAAATGTAACGTGTGGAGACACTTAATGAGCTATACGATAAGGTTGAGTGGGACGAACGTGGCTGGCAACATCCTGAATTGAGTAATGCCGTGAGTCAGTTTTATTTTTGTTTAATAGCAAAGTATATCCAACGGAAATAACAGAGTTAACAGATAAATATACTACTGTTTGTATACCTTACCTACCAATTTATCACTTGATTTGAATTGCCTAAATTACATGAACATTTATTTTAACAGTATGATCATATTAAAACTAATACTTCAAAGATTTTGATTATCATTTTTACCGTAGTTTAATAATTGATATAAAAAACTACACCATCATTATTATACTATTCTAATATAAAAAATATAATACAAAAATTTATTTACTTTTGTTACTAAAAGTTGTCTATAATTATGAATGACTTTTAATAATTATTATTAATATATGTTTTATTATATTGTTTGTCAATAAAAAATTATTACATACACATATTGCTCGATCAACTAAGTGTCAAAAGAGATAACTTTAAAACAGTTTGATTTGATTGTGGTATTTTTTTGTGTGTTTAATGGATTCGAGAAAGGTTAGATTCAACATTCGATTACGTAGAAATTATTTGAGCCAGTAAATTTATATCTGTCAATACCACTTGTACAACTATAGAGGTAATATGGTGGTAAAATATTCAGTATAAAACTCTGCTAAACTGTCATATAAGATGTGAGTGAATTTATAAATAGTAAATAATTTAACCGCTCTTACTTAGAATGCAGTAAACAGCCTTCCTTGACCTATAATAATTCCGACCGACCTGGTTATAGAAAGATCGGAATAGTCTGTTACTTTAAGATAGATTCACCGACATATATTAAGATGGCTATAAAAACATCCTTGGACTCCTATTAGCATTACCGCATTGCTGAGATACGAACACATTTCGAATGACAAACGCCATCACGACAACAAATCCCTACAGTGATTGTACTTGGAAGAGGCAAGAAACTCCTAAGGAGATTTATTCCTACTCTTCGTTACAGATGTCACTATGCATGTTTGTGATGTGAAATTACTTACTTGGACCCGAGCGATCGACATTTGCGATGTGTGGGTATGAACTTAGATTGGTGGTAGGAGCCCTGCAGCCGCAACGAGCCCGAGCCGAGCCTGTGCGAGGGAGACAGGGAGAACGGCGCCGACGTGTTGATCGCAGCCGTTTCTTTCACAGACTCCTTCGAACCGGCGCAACTACCCACAGGCGAATCAGGTTCCAGCTTCAACGAAAGCCTGGAATTCACAAATAGATAAGTTACATATTATACACAAGTAGCAAATCGATCAAATAATTTTATTCGTTTTGAAGGTAATTTTAAATTTTTGTTAAAAGTTTGTGAAAAGTTTTTATTTATTCCTTTTTAATGATTCTTTCCATTCAAGCTTTATGTTATGTTATAAAAAAGTACTAACAATGCAACAAGAGATTGATTGTTTCCGAAACTAATGATCAGAGCTTCACCAAATAAAAATGGGACCAGTTTGGGAGCTCATAGCGTGCCATTTTATACACTTTATTTGGTTATTTTACATCAACAAATAAAAAAATTAGTCCGTCAACAACATAATCGAAGTAAAGTAAACACACATAATTACGGATAACAAAAAAACTACTTGTTGATTCTCGCCCAAATTTAATTGGGACCACACGAGAACTACCAGCTTTCTAATATAAGAATAATTATCAAAATCGGTATACCCAACAAAAAGTTATCAGCCAGCACCCAAAAAAATACAGTGGAATTGAAACCTCATCCTTTTTTCGAAGTCAGTTAAAAAATCGCATTCCCTTGTCATTCGTTATACGCTACGAAGGTGTGGAATAGCTTACCTACGTCAATGTTCAATCTGACTTTGATGCCTTCAAATAGGAGGGACTTTTACTTAGTATTATCACCACGGGTAAGAGAGGGGTCAGCGATTCGATTCCCAACCAACACATATTTAATAGACAGTTAAATTATTGTGTTCTCGGTCGGTGTATGTGTGCCTAACATGTGTGTTTTGTGTTTATAGCATTCGCGATACAATGCAACCAGTTCGGGGAAAATTAGTGCGTAATTGTATAATAGATTAAACTATCTGGAGGAATTGTATACAAGCATTAACTAATTTAAAATAATCACGCAGCTCGCGTCGATCCTAAGTGATCGACAGTTAAGCAACTGCGGGCGAGGGTGACCGCTAGTGGCAAGCAATTGTTGAGCGTTTCTGTGCTTCGGAGGGCACGTTAAGCCAACTGTCACAATTGTTTTTGTAGACAGCAGTCGTCAAGACATATCGGAGGCTGTGGACAGCATGAAAACTTCCGACACTTGGGTTGGCCACTAACCCCTCCACCAATCCGCACTGGAGCAGCGAGGTGGTACGCTCTAGACCTCCTCAGTAATGAAGAGATACCCATGCCCTGTAGTGGGCCAATATTGGGTTGATAATTGTTAAAAATGTAATTATTGTTCGCAACAAAACATTCGTTTATGAAAATAGATAAGTCTTAAGTTCATTCGCATATAAGGTTATCGAACGAACTAGATAAGAAAAGAACTTATGTATTCGTTGTTAATCTATACTAATATATAAAGCTGAAGAGTTTGTTTGTTTGTTTGAACGGGCTAATCTCAGGAACTACTGGACCGATTTGAAAAATTATTTTAGTGTAAGATAGTTCATTTATGCAGTAAGGCTATAGGCTATAGAACATCACGCTAAGAGGAATAGGAGAGGAGCTGCAATAAAGAATATTGCGAAATCGGCAAAATTTTGAGCTTTTGTTGCGTGCACTGCGTAAACGGTGAAAGTTATCCAAAAATCATGTATTAAAATATTGTTCTCCTCTAAAAGATCTAAATAAAAGTCCGCGACAGCCTATGTCTAGGTATAATATAGCCTTCCTCCATAAATGGACTATCTTACACTAAAATAACTTTTCAGATCGGTTCAGTAGTTCCTGAGATTAGCGCGTACAAGCAATCAATCAAACAAACTCTTCAGCTTTATATTATTAGTATAGAAGTAAAGATATGTTGATAAGCTTACCAGAAACCGGTAAGCGTCAATTAAAAACTCACTTGAACTGATCGTCTTCTAGAAACTTCTGAAGCTCTTCTATGTACCGCACGCTGTTGAGGTAGTTAGCGACGTGCGGGAGTGGCGCGATGTCGTACTCCGAGGTCTGGTACCTCTCGAGGGCCTTCAGCACGACCGCCATCTTGGTGGCGCGGTGCGGGGACCCAGAGCTGGCCGGGTGCGCCATGTCGATATACACCAGGTCCGTGAGAAATATACCTGTTATACCCAAACATTATGTTTACTTTACAAAATCTTATATAAATTACGCGTCACGGTGTTTGTCCGCGATGGACTCCCTTTTACTTAACCGATTTTAATCTAATTTTGCTCCCCAGGCAACACACCTCGCCTACAGAGAGATCTCCCTTTGCCAAAAGTGTATTGAAATAATACCTACATGAATAAACGATTTTCTTTGAATTTAAATTTACCACTAACCGCCTGTTTCTGAGAGGCTGATCAACGAGAAATTAACTAATAAACTGTGAAATCTATTGTAAAACGTCAATTGTGTCATTTTATTTGAATAATTGATCAGTTAAACAGAGCTGTCAAATTTGAATCCGAATCGTTTGTCAAATGCAATTTTGTTTTTTGATTTATTATTGTGTTATCAACGTTTCAGAAACTCGAATTGATTTGATATATCTTGTAAATTAACATGGCTGTTAGTTCAAAAAGATTTTGAAAAGCCTTTCAGAAACCGGCGGTAAGCGAGCTGACTTGTCACTACTTACGACCCATTGGCTCTTCCTAAGGTCAGAATTCTAGGCCGCTACAATACAGCACAACTCACTCTCACTCACTCAACTCACCTAGATGCGGTATACATGGCAGCGCAATGGACCTTAAGTACTCTCTGAGGGCCATCCAGTTGTCCTTCTCGCCGAAGAGCTCCGCCAACTTGTCGAACTGTTGTTTATCCTTCTTGGGAACACATGCCCACGTCTTCGTCAACCTGTGTATGATACAATGGTATTTTCTCACGCATTCAATAAACGTATGCCTTCAACCCATTAACGGCCCACTACTGAACACGGGTCTCTCCTCAACACTGAGGAGGTCAATAAACGTATACACGTAGATAACCTTTAAGAATTAAGAGGACTAACTTAGATACTTAGATCGTTTTGTAGGTAAGAAATATGTACTTTTGCTTGGAGTGGAAACTAAATCGCAATAAAAACTATACTCACAATAACCACACACATATTGAACACACAGACAAATGAATACATATACATACATAACACTGTTATAATTGTAAAGACGGTTTGTAATTAACAGTACACATAGAAGATCCACGGGGAACTTACATCTGCCGAAAAAGTGCCTCACAGTTTGGTAGAATAATATAAGATAACATGTATAAGGCTGCATCTCTGCTTACCATTAGGCAGGATAGTAGTCAAGCATTAACTTTTATAGAGCAAAAAAATATACTGCTTGTTATAATAGAAAAAATAAAAAAAAAATAAGTAGCTCCTTCCATTGTCGAGTCCCAGCCAACCTCTCATACCTCGTCATAGAGTAAAGTGATCCTACATCTGCACAGATAACTACACTCCCAGAGATGGGCATCCATCACTACAACTTGTATGTTAATCTGTGTTTCTTATTAAAGTGTGTATAGGAGACGACAGAGTACTCGTAATCTACACATCACTCATTTGGAGCAACAAGAACATAACTGCAATTTTGCAAAGCTGACCTAATTAAAGCAAAAAAATCATCCCCATAGTCACATTCGGAGTGAAAATAAAAATAAAAATAATATAATATAATATATACAGTTAAGAGTCTTCATTAGTGTTCCTAAAAAATCTTAAATATGGCGTAGTGTAAAATGAACATTTTGCACATTATGTCATTGTTGCTCCAAATGAGCGACATATATGTACTACAAATGGTAAGCGAGAACGCTCGCGCGCATAATGAACGACATGAATAAAAAAACATTCGTAACCTGTAAATGCTGGAGCTGTTCAGTGCGGAGACGATCGCGAACAGCGAATGGAGATTGTTCAGCTCGTGAAGCTTCTTCGCCACCTTGATGAAGTGGGTTATCGTCTCCGCGCGGGCTTTCGCCGTCTGACCGTTCAGAATCTCCTGAACCGTCCAAAAACTCACCTGCAACAAATTTTATTTATTAATCTATTTGAAATATAATTATTATTTTAAAGTGTTTTTATTTTCATATATTTTAAGGTAAGGTCCTAAACACAGAGAATAAACAAAATACATCTAATAGCTTTTTTTTCTAAGCGTGAGACTCTGCATATAGCATTCATAAATGTGACTTGAGGATCATCAAGTAATCCCAAAAGTCTTGGAGCTAATTAGACATAATTATTCTGCGCATCCTTAATTCGAATGTTGTCATAATAACGTCATTGACGCTGTATAAACTTAAATGCTTATCAATTATTATCGTTCTTCAACTACCCGAAGATTACTCTGATATTTGGCATAAACCGCCATAAAAAATTAAAAAATTAACGTTAAACAATAAGGTCAACTCATCTTACCTTCTTAATTAAACAATGTCGCTAAGTTATACAAAATTCAGCACTGTATCAATCTATCTTTAATTACATATCTTAGATTCTTAGTACCGAAGCCAGTTTGGTGAACGTATTCGACGCCTTGCCAAACTAACTTAACACATTTTCACATCGATCTTCGTGACCTACACCTTTTGATTTGATTAAAACCACGTGGATAGAGAATAAATTTATTCACATGATTCTAGCCAAACCTAAGGATATCATAAAGATGTGACGCGAACCAATGCCGACTCAGAAATGGCTCTCGTTTATTAATGCCAAGCTTTAAAAACGCTTTCCCCTTAGCAACACGGCTCAATTTTACAACACATTTATTTGCTTAAACAGATGACATCCTTGTCAAAAAATATGCTAGTAGATGAACATTTGAATAAAAGCGCCCCTCGTGTAAAACTGATAGAGCGCAATCCGAAATTAGAGATAGCGGAATTTAAATATGAATACGCATTGTGAACCACAAAAGACTCGTCCCAGATTTGCTCTTGACCCAATTTGACCCTCGACAAAGTCGTTATCTCCTACACGAGTCCACGGTTTTGCGCAAGAGATCTATCACAAAGGATTCGATAACATTAGTAATAATCCGAGGTTGAACGCAGCTGTTCATTATAATAATATATTTGACATAGCGTTCTAGCAAACGAAATTCGAATTTCTACTTATGTAGTAATCTTTGAAAAAAACCACTTATTTGTAGAATCGATATTCCTTACACATAATTTTATAGAAAAATATATGTTCCGCTTACATGAATAAATAAAATTGGATAAACACACTTTTACCCTTGCATTAGGATTCCTTGGGACGCGGACGTCATTGACAATATAAGTAAACATCACTAACACCCATGAGAGGAGCCCAACTATTTATCTATCACATTTCATCGAACACAAAGTTAGCTGTAGCCCGTGCTGATATAAATCTTGCATAGTGAGCGAAGGACTGAAAGCATCATACACTCACGCTACCGGGAATCGATTAGAACAGACCATATATTTTCATCTAAATGTAGCCAAATTACACCAGCTTGGCGACTGGCTTACCTCAGAGCTCCTAAATTGCAAGGGAGAGAAGAAGAAATAGGAAAGGAGAAAAGCATCGAGGCCAGATATTTATTCTTGCATCAAGGATATTACTGTTATTTCATTTGTGTATGTCTAGCATGCTCATAAAAGTTCATAAACAAACTGGTCCCACAAAATGAAATTTCATAAACATTTTGTACTACAGTGTTTGATATCCACGTCATGAATTACCCCAACAAGCCATGAGCTATCCTAATGAAACCGACCGTTTTTCCGGGCCAAAATTACAATTTCTCTCTGCGGTAAGTTTCACTGAGATCTTATCAGCGTTACTGGCGCGATTGGACAACAAACATGTATCAAAACTTTCGCATTTTAAACCTTATGTCATAATTTAACTTTTTTATCATAATGTAACAATCAAATAACTCACCCTGTTGAATCGTTTGGTGAACGCCACAACGTTGGGGGCGACTGTTAGTTTATTAGCCTTGTTCCAGCCGCAGGACGTGAGCTCCTCCGGCCGTATCGACTTGAAACAGGGCAGGTCTAGTAGGGAGAGCTGATTGGCGATATCTTCGGGAGGTACCCGGAGCGCGGAACATACTATTTCGTCCCACGACTGGTTTATCGACGACGCGGCCGGCAAACTGCTTGTTTTGTACTGGTATATCGGATCGTTCTGCCGATTGCCTCCACTCTCTCCTAGTCTGCAGTTAAAGAGTCGATTATTATCACTTTCATGACTTCCAAATCAATAACATAAACCTATATTAACATATTGACAATTATTTATATCTATATACATATATTAATCCTCATTTTATATAACATAATATATGTTAAAATAACTATAATATAAATTTTGTAAATGACAGGGGTACATGTAAATAATTAGATTAGCAAAGGTTAGAAGTTTAATGTATGTTAACTACTTTAAAAAATGTTTCGAGGAAATCTTTCACCGTTTCTTCCCTTAATATATTAAAGCACCTTTCCGAAACGGCGGAAAAATATAAAAAGGACGTGAATAAGTGCATTAAGAAAATACCTACATGAATAAATGCTAACCGCGTCTCGGCAACGGTCGAATGAATAAATTTAATAAATAACTTTTATTGATTGTTATAAATAAAAAAGTTAAAAAACCGTACCCATAGTTATAGTAGCACGCACAGTCGTCTTTTGTGTGATTCTGTTCTTTATTTGGTGCATTACTAGCTTTTTTGTGGCTTTGCTTACACGATACTTTCTCCTCCAGTGGCCAATTCTCCTCATCTTCGTGCTGACAAAAAAGAAACAAAAAATTTAAGTTTTAAGTACCAATATTCTGCACACATGTATTTTATATTGGTACTTATACGGCTTCTGTAACCAGCGTCAGTAGAAAAACATCTTTATGAAGTAGAAAATAGGGCAGAATTTATTTTAAGCGGTCATAAAATTTAAAGATGTGTCATCAATCTGATGACCCTAAAGAGATCTGGAGAGTGAGTCATTGTAACATAAGAGGTTAAGGGAGCGTGAGGCAATTCAAATAAACGGAATCATAACTATCATCAAATGTCCATGTCCAGTATTCTTTAGATATCCGACGTCACAGTTAAAAAATTTATCCCTCACGAAACAAATCGTCGATCTGTATCAATGTAACGAATTTATAACTTGACTGGTTTTTACGCGGCCTTTCCCGCAAAAGAGTTGCACAGAAACATCATTATTATCTTCTTCTACATTATACATGTAATAAAACTGTAACTGGTCGTTATTTGTACATAGTAAATACATTAAAAAAATCATATTTGGGGTCTTTATATACGCAAGAGAACCCAAAATAATGATTTTTCATTTTTTGTCTATGTCTGTGTGTTTGTGCAACTAGCCAAAAATAACTTGCTCCCATCGGGTGTCCCATAACATGTCTTTTATTTCTAAAGTTAAAACTTATTTGGCGCCATTTAAGAAAACAAATTAGTTTTACACCCCACTTAGATACTAGGCGTACATAGATGAAAAGCAGTAAACAGCGTGTCTGTGTACATTCTTTACTAGCAATGTGTATTCGTTCGTTCTCTACTGTATGTCGATTATTGGCGCGAATCAAAAGATTATTTATCTGTAGTTGACAAAGGCAAGGACTTTATTTTTGCAATGGATTGATGATAAACAATAAACCACAGTTCCACAAAGATAAAGAAGTCATTAATGATGACCGCTTGTTTGTTGGTTATTTAAATAAAAATAAGGAAAATAACAATACATTAACTAAATAAGTAATTATTGAAAAAAGATAATAAGACAAGCCTGTAACTATTTTATGACAGTTTTGATATTTTTAAATTATTTTTGGGTAAAACTACTTCTGTATTACTAGTAATATCTATACTAATAATATAAAGCTAAAGAGTTTGTTTGTTTATTTGATTATTTGAAAGTGCTAGTCTCAGGATCTACTGGACCGATTTGAAAAATTATTTTAGTGTAATATAGTCCATTTACGGAGAAAGGCTATAAGCTATATAATATCACGCTAAGAGGAATAGGAGAGGCGCAGCATAAAAAATATTACGAAAACGGCAAAATTTTGAGCTTTTCTTGCGTGCGCTAAGTAAACGGTGAAAGTTACTCAAAAATCATGTATTACAATATTGTTCCCCTCTAAA
>DWJN01000375.1:0-25053 GCA_018248895.1 Carystus phorcus
TTAAGGGCATATTAACCACCCTGTATGTAAATATGGCCATTTTAGAAATAAATAAAAAAATGATCAAATTCGGTTAAATTGCAGTATTTTTGAAATTCTGCCTTTATATTATTAAAGCTGGACAAGGTAAATCTTACATTTAGTCACCTTCTTTCCTTTAAATTCACAAAACTGATAGATACAACGTGTGAAACCTTAAGGTGGTCATATTCGACCCGGGTACCTTACTTACTCCTTACCTTTAAACACGTTAACCGAATTTCCATAGATGCGACTCGGACCATCCCTGTCCGAATGTCGTCCCCGTGCCGTACGACTGCAAGGACTTCATGGTGAGATGTGGACTGTGTCAGCAATACACGAACATACTAAAAGGATTAAAATCACTTCAAGTAAGTATCAATCGCTCATACATAAGCTGTGGAGTTCTGTCAATCGTTAAAGTGCTCGATGCGGTACCTACATCGTCGAAAACAGAATAACATATGATAGGTTAATGCTTGTGGCAAAGTTATAGGAGAATTTTCTGGTTTTGTATATTCAAATTCAATAGATTGGGCCAACCTTAGAATACTGACATAAATCGTACCTGAACCTAAACGAATTGTCGTGTTCCAGTCTTGGGCTAAAAAACCATCACTTTCTTTTGCCCTTTTCTCTTTTCTGGCAACGGTTCGATGATGTCTTTGGTGTTACTAATTTCAATGAGCGGCCATGATGATACTTTAAATGAGGTGGCTCATGTTGTTTATCAACTATATAAGAAGAAACTTGTTCAGGTTTATTAAAAAACCTTCGCAGGGATAATATATTTCCTTAAGTCAGCCCAAAATTCTCTAATCAATGTGACCGCCGATGATTCAACACTGTTTGGGGAAGCTTATAAAATTGATTAAAAAAATATTACATTAAATAAAATGTACATTACTACAATTGTAATCTATTCCAAGACCCGCATGGCGTAATAGTCCTAGGTTCAATTCCCAGCAAGGCAGATATTTTGACGATGAATTTTAATTTCTGTTCTCGGTCTGGATATGTGTAATTGTCTTTGTGTGTTATCCATGACACCCACAACACAGGGAATCCTAGTGTGGGGATAAGAGTGTGTTGCGTTATTTATAACAGATACGCTCATTGTACAGTCTGCATGGATCTCAAATCATGAAAAAACTAGTTCAAAATTTACTTGAAATAAAATCGTATCAGTCGAATAATTCGCAGTGTTCAATCGCTAAGTGTCCTTGACATGACATATTTGACTAGACACCACATCTGTGTTTATTACCGACATGTGATCTAATAATCCTAAAATTTTAGCGTTATTACCGAATACACTTTTCCGTGTATAAGTATATACCGTGACGGATGAAGCTCAAATTACTTAGGAATACTTCAAACACAACAAACTAATAAATTGAATTGAAATATTCATAGCAACGTGAAAATCATCGATAATAAATTATACAAATGATATTTTGCTAAGTATGGAGTGGTTGATATGACCGAAATGTGCTAAATAGTCTGTTTCGGTTCTGTTAACAGAAATATGAAATATGGACTGAATTACTTACAGCGACTTATTTCTTCGCATTATTTTGTTTTAAATTATTTTAGTACAAAGGTTATAAATCTTATTCGAAACGCAACAAAAGGGTCTTCTTCAAAATAAAATATACTCTATAACAAAGTGGTTTATTAGAATTAATTCAAACTTAGGTACTTAAAAATAACTTAATGTTTACAATTTTATTTAATCCGAGTAACGTTTTTAATCTCTCCTTAAATACAGTGATACGAAAAACTTAAATAGGTCTCTTTGAAATTGTTAAGATAGGCAATCTGCAGTGTACACAGACATTATACATATAGGTATATTATAGGTGTAATACTTACAATCAGAATGAATTTAATACCCATACAACAAAACTATTTTTTGTTTTATAGTGAATATTCTGTTAGTCTCAGGTGTTTGAAAGACAACTCGGCGAAGGAACAAGTAAATCTTAGAAAGATGTTTAGCAAGATATAGAATTCCTTATGTGATAAGGTGTAACACACTTGTAACATACCATACACATCACCATACGATTTGCAATTTTAGCTTGTGCAAATAACGTATGTTTATAGTTATAATTCAGTATGGATATGAGTCGTTCAGTACATATAAACACCGTATACAATAGTGTAACAATAGATGGTTTCGCTTTTGAATATATCGTCCACGTAGTCGTCAGTCTCCGGGTCCCAGATGCACCGCTGGCCACACTTGACGCCAGCCCCCTTCATCTCTAATATTATGGTCTGTACTAGAATTTTGTACCTGAAAAAAGTTTTGTAACTAATAATTAAATGAAATAATCATCGAATAAATACATACATCTAAATATATATAACTCAAAGGTGACTGACTGACTGACATAGTGATCTATCAACGCACAGCCCAAACCACTGAACGGATCGGTCTGAAATTTGGCATGCAGGTAGATGTCATGACGTAGACATCCGCTAAGAAAGGATATTGATCAATTCTACCCCCAACGGGATAAAATACGGGATGAAAGTTTTTTAACGCGAGCGAAGCTGCAGGCAAAAGCTCGTTTTATATAGGAATGCATCGAAAAATATTATTACGTGAATTACGCATCGGCAATGTCTTGAGTGTTGCTGAAGTTCATGGGCCACGATGCCCACTTACCACTAGTCAGCTTAACTGCTTGTTTGTCGGTTAGGTGCAAAAAACATTAAAAACAACCAAACTACTCTATGAGCATGCTTTTTCGCACTCGAAAACTAAGGACGGGTCTACTTTCGCATTGCTATGTAATAGTATAGACAAATACAAATTGCACTTCACAAATCTGTCACAGAAACATGAGCACTCAGCATTCCGAGTAACTATCCAACTAGGCTATAGTCTTTAGTATCACCTCTTCATATCAAGTTCTTGGACCCGCTGGCGCACGGAGTTGGCGATGGTCTTCGCCCAACGCGGGGCTTGATCCGCGCGGTACTGCCGGTCTAATAGCTGCGCCTGCATCGACGTTAAGATTATTTCGCGAATATTTTGAGCCTGAAACCTGAAAAGAGTAATGCCATATATCTCAAAAACATGTTTTCATATATTACGTTAAATAAGTCTTAGCACATAAATAATGACACTTGCAAATGACTAGCAAAAGCAGATCGAGATCCAAAGATAAAAGAGATGAAAAACAAACTCTTATCACAAACATTTAGAACAGGCAAATTACTAAGTTAGAAAAGATAAAAATATATATATCATACTATAAAAAAAATTAAAAGCCTTTCTCCAGTGCAGGGAAGAAGACTAGTATATACTAGTCTGCAATTGAGAAAGACTCGAGTCGAGTAAATCGAGTCTTCTTCCCTGCAATCCCCTGCAGCGTGGTTCATGCATTTATCACACATAGGTACTCACTTTTCACCAAGCCCTGGTCGCACTTCATATTTTGGCGGTGCAAGGGGTTTTTCGACTTCAACAGGACTAAGACCAGTCTCGCTTTCAGTACCCCCCACTGCTTCCTCTGCCTCTTCTACCACTACAAATAAATAATCCACGTCAATTGGATATCGCTCAAAATGAAATGGTGATGAAAAACATCAGAACAAAAAACTGTATATTTGTATAATTGGTATAACTGAATAATTGGTTTAGTCTCTGAATTTTATCCGTTATACATAAATATCATTCGGTATAATACCTTCTTCATCATCAGCCATTTTGTATTAACACTCCAACATTACATGGATTCTGCAAAAATAAAGTTTGAAACTGGTTAACAACCCAATAGCTGAGAATTCTATCAAAATCCCACAACAAAAAGTTGCTTTGCTCAATTACATTATTAACCGACTTAAGAAAAAGAAGGAGGTTCTCAATTTGTTTGTATTTTTGTTTTATATGAGTTACTTCATAACTTTTTACTGGGTGTACCGATTTGGATGATTCTTATATTCAATTTCTGGTGCTTAAATAGTCCCATATAAATTTGAGCAACATTTGTAACAAGAACTTGTTACCTTATCCCTCATAATGCACATATACTTGATGAATTGAAATATTTATTACCACATATTTAATTGAAGTCGGTTTGTTCTTTGTCTACTGAGAAAGCGATTATTGGTATAATATATTATTAGATATATTTTTTCTATTAAACTGCTAAGCATGGAAGGGAAGTTAGGGAAACGAGAGTCTAATATGAAAAAAAAAATTTCAGGACACAGAGATGCTCTACAAGCTTGGTCGTGCTGCTATGGAGGAGGGCAAGTATGGAGAGGCAATAACGAAATTTGTGGAAACCCTAAAACTTTATGATGATACACTCTCCCCACCGTACAGGTCATATTATGACTGTGTTCAGGACTTGAGACGCTGCATGCTTGCGTTAGGAAACTATAGCATTGTTTGAACATTATGTATAATTTGACATCTTTGATTGTTAATATATATTGTTTAATAATCAGTTACAAATAAATATACTACTAAAATTGATTAAATGGATTTTTTGTTTGAATAAATATATGTATAACAATATTGGTTTTAACTTATTTATATTCGTAAAAATCTTTAGTTACAACAATACTACTATATAAACTTACTTTATATTTCCTATAGTCTACCCTGTCATATTACTGTAGATAGTAAAATCAACAATATTGTGCTCTAGGAATAAGAACTATTTGTTGCCTAAAATTCTAAATTATATTATGATAGGAACTACAAGAAACCTATGTTGTTTCGTATTTCAGATAATTGGGTTGGCCACGAGAATTAATACAACAACACTAGAGAAATATGGTAGAGTACTCATTAATCATCCTCAATGATGAGGAAAGATCTATCCCATGTAGTGGGCCATTAATCTGCCCAAAACACAAGAAAAGAATGATCACATTTAGTAATTTATACTCAGTACAATATCTGTACTTATATTATAAAGCTGAGGTCTGGTGGTTTGATTGAATGCACTAATCTCATTGATATTGATATTGATTCTAATTGAAAAAAACTTTTGTGTGCGATATCCCATTTAAAAAGGAATGCTAGAGACTACATAGGAGCTGTGTATTAATTAGAAATATTACGAAAATGGAACGAATGTTCCCAGGAGCAACGAAGTTTGTGGGGTCTACTAGTTATGTATAACACTGAGGTACACTGTTTGCAGTCAAGAACACATACAGCATGTCAGTAACAGATGTGCACTACTGAGTATAGTATTTGTTACTGAAACACATACATTTGAAGCACTCATCACCCGATGGCTTATGTTGATCCCAAATTATTGGTCATGTTAAACAACTACAAGAGTACTCACTGAAAAACTGTAAATTCAATTATACAACCTGCCTAGTAACAGTGCGTACTAAATTCTAAAGAAAGCTAGCATGCTCGGTCATTTTGTTTTTTTATATAAGTCAATGCTCGACTTCAACCCCACCTGTTAGTAATTGGCACTGTTCATCATGCAGTTAACTCTGTTGTTGATTTCAGTTGCAAGAAGACTAATTTAGATTCTCAGGTAGCTGGCCAAAACTGCTTTGACCTCTGTGTATCTATTATTTTAACACCTACCATTAGCTACTTCTACAGGCACTCATTGACTGGTAGTCAAATGCCATTAAGCATTAACTTTGCCCTTTGTTTCTTCACTACTACGGAGCATAAATTTAAATAAATAAAATAAAAATATAACAAAGCTAAGTGGATACTATTGTAAAAACATACCATGAAATAAATATAATATCCTCTTTATTTAATAAAACCACAAAGAAGATTGCGTTACAGCGATGTGAAATTTGACTTTAATGGAAATAGCAAACTAGAAAACTGAAATCGTAATAAAACTTTCGTCCATGTTGTTGTTTACGTTACTATGACAACTAGAATAATAAGAAATATGATTATATTCGTGATTAGCATGACACTGACAATCACAAACACAGGATTCTAATGATCTACTATACTTATATTCTATATTCTACAGACTGCTCTATTAAAAAAGCACGGTTTGCATAACTAAAATTAAGTAACTTATATCACTAGAACTACTTCAATATGTCATACAAAAGTTACAAAAGATTCCTAGTTTTAGAATAAATTAATGATAATATTAATCGCTAGGTATTTCGCCAATAATTTACTTATGGCAAGAAGAGTGAAAATATTTTTATAATCTGTTCATTACTGTACCTGTCACTTGACATGACAATGACATCCTTCTTGCCGTCAAGCCGTCATTGAAATATCAACAATCAACATGCAACATGCATTAAATTGTCTGACATAACATGTGATTATTTTGTTTGTGAACTCTAAGACTAAAAGATTTGAGACAGTTTTTAGGTAAATAAATTAATGTTCTATCAAGTTTAAGTCATCATTTCTTTAAAATGGCTACTTATGACAACAAAGCTTGGCTCCTGAAAAATATTAGAGACGCTTTCATTGCGACAGATGATACAGGATTATGTGAAACTGTAATGGCAGGGGAAAATTTTTCAAAAATTTTCCAATGCAGAGCTATGGAGGAAAAGAAACGACTCAAGGACAAGGAAGGGACCTTGAGTCAACCAAGTACAAGTAGGGGAAAGGAATCCGGCACAGACGATGAAGACGAGAGAGATATTGTAACTCAGTTTGATCCATATCCTGATATGGAAGACAGTGACGAAGACGACTTATGCGGAAGCTACATTCGTGACGAAGAGTTTGGAGTGAGGTAATAGTTATTAATCTTTATTCAAACAAGTAAACGAAATAGAATAATTTTCTCCTCTGTTTACCAAACGATTTTAATTACTTTTCCCTTATTTAGTAGCTATTAACGAACTTTAGTGTATTCAATTAAAAAAAAAAATCACCATATTTGGACTAAACAATTAACAATGTATAAGAGTAGTAAAAAAAAAGATTTAAAATTCATGTAGGTATATTATATTTACCATTGGGAAAACATTTGTATTATAATACTATCTTCTTAAAGCACTGAATGGCCCAAAGGTAAAGTTCCTACTGCTACTATTGTATCAAGACCTACAAAATGTTAAATTACTTTGTCTATTATATTTAGCTGCATTTTTCTTTATTTATTTAACTGGTATACTTATGTAAATCCAGAAACAGACCAAATACTGCACAAAGACTTGAAAAGAAAGAGCAAGCATTGAAAAAGGCAGCTAAAATTAAAGTGATAAAATGGGAAGATTCATCTACCGAACTTACAGCGGAACAAATGGAAGAAGCATTTCCTAAGTTAGAAGTCCAGAAACCGGTGAAACAGAAATCCTTACTAGCTGAACAATTAGAGAAGTGTCCAGAACTTCCTCATCGCCAATATTTGGAGTTTGCAAAGTTTGATGGTACTGCTCAAATGAAAACACCAACAAAAACATTTAAAATATTCATGACAGTTCTTCCAGAGAAGCATCAAGATTACCCTTTGCTCGTCTGTGTCATTGCCAATTCTAAGATTAAGGATCTAATTGGCTTTATATGCTACAAATACAGGTAACTAAACTGTTAAATCATAGACAAATATGTTAAATAACCAGTGTGAATTTTGAAAAAGGAACTAATCAGACTTCAATGTTAATTTAAATCTGTTTTAACACATAAATGTTATTTTATTTATGGATAGGGCCTTTGCAATAGTTTTCATTGCCTTCAAAAATTTAATATCCAGTCATAGTTTATTTATTTAATAAGCTATGTTAATATTGATCAACATAAGCTATAAGGTACGTTTTTTACATAAACTTGATACTTGACTACTATCCTACCTGATGGTAAACAGAGATGTATCCTTGGGGTAACTTCAGAGTTTAATAAAAATAGATATACATACAACTAGCAAGCTAATGGCTATAGCCTATAGTATAAACAACTTTTTCTAATACAAAAAATAACATTGCTTATTTTCTTTTTCTAGCATAGACCATCCAGATATACCCTTAGGTTCAGTGCATGACTATGGGCTTTGTCTAGCTGAGGATGACGGAGAAGTAGATTGGGCATTCCCATGTCTTGATGCTAATGAACCATGCTCTAAATTTGGATTTGCCTGCCTTGGTCTAGTGGACTTGAAAACCAAAACAAAATGGAATCAAGTCACAACTCCTATACCAGATATTGAGTTGCCTTTCCATATTGGACCTCCTTTTAACTTCTTTCAAAGGCATTCTGATTCTGGTCAAAGTAATGTGAATACCTCGAAGCATAGTGCAGGCGATGGCGATAGTTCAGATGTACTTAGAAAAGCACTTGATGAAGGTAAGATTTTTATTAAATGCTAGCTAGCTAAGGGTGGAATGTAATTTTATAGAATTTGATGTTCATACAAATTTATTTTTCCTTTTACCTGTCCAAAATAATAATGTTCAAATTACAGGAGTATAGTTTTTTGTTTATATATTTCCTGCTGTAAAGTAGGCTCCTGCGGATTAATAGTGTTTGTCAAATGCACATTTGTATTGAGTTTATCACAGACATGAGATTGACCAACAAGAAATTGAAGATCCTAGATTATAAGACTTTCCAACACTGCAACTGATACTGCATGTATGCTACTTAAAAGAAATTAATCATGTTACCAAAAATTGTATTGAGGTTAAGTACCAATCCTACAATTTAGTCTATGACAACCGTTTTACTTATCAATAAAGCTTCTACTACAGACCACAGCAGCCTTTAATTTGGAAAAGTCTTATTATACCGACCACACAAAAACAGAAAGGGGTTACTGCTTCGATATTTAAATTAACATTTTTTTTTTTAGACTTCAAAAGATTTTCCCAGTCAGGACCTGCAATCGCTGATGCACCACAGGAAAGAATATACAGAGTACATTTGTTGCATAAAATGCGCGCGAACACACCAGTGCAGCTGACTATATCTTTAGATACAATAGAAATTGTGCCTTTTGTTGCACAAAAACATGCATTTTGGGTATGTATAACTTCTATTTAGCAACATACTAAATAAATAAGGCTTATGCCATTATTACGCCCCCACTACGATTCTGCACAAGATGTCATGGACATTACAAATAACCACATCACTCATTCCCATAAAGTAATAACGAATACCTATCTATCATAATGTCTGCTACTGAACTGCAGTTCATGGGTCCGCTAGCTTCTTCCTAACTAGATTAAGGAATCATCAATTAGTATTAAGTTTTATTAACACAGTTTTTCTCTATTTCAGTCAAGGCCAAAATACTTTAGGCATCATATAAATTCAGTAGCTTGGTGTCAGATCTTAGAAGCAAAAGCAAGTAAAACATCATTTAGGATAGTCTATTCACCGAGTCACGACACAGCATTCAACGATCGCAGTAGTTCTGGTGAGTAATGACCATTATAAATAAATATATTAGAGCAATTTGTATTTCCAAGTTTGTTATATAAGTTACTACAATGATATCTACCGAGTAAGAGAGAAGCTACTCCCCTTTTTATGATAAATGGTTACCGCTGCTCATGGACATCAGCACCACTAAAAGCATGACTGATGCATTATCAGAATCAAAGAAGAACAGAGTATTGGCTTTCAGGCTGCCAACCGAAACACAAGTATAAGTTGATGCCTGTCATCAACACCACATGATGGTAAGTAAGACCTCTAAGATGGTGGATGCATTCAGTGGCTGACTCATACGAGAGAGTGGTAGCTAGTTAGAAAATAATAATACGGATAATAATACTAACGACTAATAATAATATTGATAATATAATCCTTACGCAAAACCCTACTACCAAACGGTCGCCTTTTATGTCCCCTTTTATGATACTATGGTCTGCCGGCGTGAAATTGGGGTCTGTATTCCAGGCAGACCCAATAAGAGACGCATATTTCAGATATGATCGATACATTGCTAAAACTTTCCCAGAAGAAAATGAGTTTAGTTTTACCTAAACATGAAAATTTATGAGTATCACAAAACAGTCCTAACTTAGTTTTTTATTAACAGCGAACGCAAATTTCTTCCATCAAAACACAACATATAAATTACACGATTTCGAGAGCGACCATGAAACAGCCAGAATCATAGTTGAAAAAGTCAACACAATATTGGACCTACGGAATAGTCCGTGCCGCCGCGAATACAAGACTGCCAAAGAAAAGAAACTCCAAACTAGAAGGAGTTTTCACACAAAGCATTTGAGTTAAGTGAAATATAAAGACTGCCTATTAATGTTTACGTAAGTTCCTGAACTGTTTTGTCGGTAAGCCATGATGACTGAAGTTTCTGTTCATATAGATTATGAGAAAATATATTGAATTTAATAGAAAACCCATATAACACTATATATCACACATATATTTATAATGTCTCACACTTTTTAACAGTACTTGAAATGTAATCTAGTCTCAATAGAAAATTATAGTCTTCTCACTATAAATGCATGTTGTTCAATCTCAAAAATTTTGTGATATACAGTATTTAAATAACTTTTTAAGTTTATAATTTAGTTTTCATTTGGGGACATAAGTAAATGAGATGAAACAACAATATTACAGGTTTGCAATGAAAAAGGCGGCGCAAAGATTGGGTAGATGGCAATACTGGAGTTTAGGACAACTATTTACATAAAATTATATTTTAGATCTTCAGGTTTACTATTCAGAACATAGTGTTGAAGATTTTGTAACACAAATATTTTTAGTTTTGGTCTTATGGAGATGATTTAGGTAATATTTTTTATATTCAAACAAAACTCCTTTTGTTATGATGAAGTAAAATATGTATATATAATATTATGTGCATTATATGCCAATGACAGACCGTTTTATTGAAATTTGTGATGAAATCTAGTAGCGCCATCTATTACAAAAATTTGGCAACAGCCTTTCTCATTATAGAATAAGGGTGTCTACAAAACTTTACTGCCATAATGTACAAACGGTATTGTTATTGACTTGCCAATTTGTGGTAATAAAATGTTATTTTCAATTATAAATCTTTAACAAGATTTATCTCGATTACACTAAGGTCCATGATTGTGCCTCAGAGTATATACTGATGTATTATGGACTGATTGATACATATAAAATTTTGTACGCTGCATACTTAGTAAAAATATCGAGTATTAATGTCTGGCAAGAACGAAACTTGGTTACATTACAATCTTACAATTAATTTAAATGCTTCAAGCAAGCATAGATTGTGTAACTTTGTTTTCACATTATAATAATAATTATCATGCATGTTTGGATGATATTAAGTAGAAAAAAGTGTTATTTTAAATTTTGATTAGTCTCTAACATTTTAATTTCATAATTCTCCAATGGGAGAACATTTAATGAGTTAGAAACCTTTTATTCTTTTCTCATATAATATTTGAATGTAGATGCAAAAAATATCTTTTATTATTTTAATAGGTACATTGGTGTAATTCAAGTAAAATTAAACAGCATTTATCTCAGACAATTAATAATAAAATTATATTTCTCTTGTATTTGATATATTGAAGTATAAGTTACGTGGATGTCATAGAATAAGCTATAAGTTTTAATTTATTTATTTTTGTTCAAATAAGTATAAGCCAGTGCTTATAGCAAACACTACTGTTATTTGTATGTTTTTAAATTCCGAATTTCAGATGCGATTTTTTAATAGTTTAATTTCGAAACAAGTACTGATGATAAAAGTAATATAATAAAAGTAAACAGCATATAAAAAATATCAATATTGAAATAAATTTCAAATATTCTAACATGAACCAATTTGCCAATTTTTGAATACTATATGAATTATTTTATGCAATCCAATGAATTTATTTTTATTGTATGAAATGAATAAATGAAATATCGATGAATTGTTATGGGCAATTAAATATTGAATAAATTGTTATCAATGATTATACACGGTGTTTAATTAATAAAGAAGAGGTGCTATATACATAAATGATCATCAATTTAAATTTTCAAATGTTTTTCTTCTATTATATAATTTTGTCATTAACACAAAGTCATTTGAATATCCATAACAGTTTGTATATTCATATACTTACAACACACCATTTGTAAATCATCATACATCAAGAAAATGTTTATCAAATAATTATAATTAATTTAAATACAATTTATCATACTTACCATCATGCTATTAATATAATAGACAAAATCATGGCACAAAATCAACATGTACAACATATATTACCTTCCAATAGCATAGTATTTTTTGGTGCAGTCAACTTCCGTATTTATGTTGCAAATACTGGCCAAGGAAATAGGACAAGGCTTCATATTTAAAGGCTGTTAAGACTCGTGAACTGTATTATTTAAGCCTAAACAATTGTGGTAGGAAGATTGTTCAACTAATTTGCTACTTGCAGTTTTTATAAAAAAAAATATGTTTAGGTGAAAACGAGTGAATAACCAAGTTGCTGCTTTCTTCATGGCAGCATTAACTCTTCTGTTATATTAGAAACATGCATAGGTGATTGAAAATATTTATTAGGAGGTCAATGAGTGATTCAACCCTTGCTTCCTAGTTGTATGGTGGGTCTGCTACCTTTGAGCTCTCACTCTTTTTTAAATTAGGTTGATTTCCTACAGATGTCTAACAACTTGTCAGATGTCTCAAACTCAGGTGATTGAATAGTCCCACAAAATCTGAAAAATCTGGGCATGACAATTCCGAGAGAAAGAGGTAGGTCATACTGGAAAGCTAGACTAAGCCAAGGCTAAACTGCAGCCGTAGAGCCTTATATGAGATGAGAATATACACATTGCCAGTTATCATCCAGTCCTGATTCAATCCTCTACTGCAGATACACTTTACTCCACATTCCAAGGGTATAATTAATCTATAATTACATACCAATATGTTACACTAAATATTAAATGTATACAAAGAATATAACTTAGTAAAAAGTAAATGAATATCTTAAACTTTCTAAATTAGTAATTGTTGTTAAGTAGCAAATAAAAGTACATACATATAAAAACTTAGTGGTATGTCATACAGCAAGTTGAGAATTTATTAACTTGATGTATAATATTTATTAGCATTCCCCTTTAATTTCATATAAAAATATGTACTATTTACATCTTTTACAATATATGTACAATTATAGACAACTCAGCAATGTTGTTATAAAACCTACATCATTCAATTGTACTATTTTCTAATATATATTCCGTTACTTTGTTCAGTTTGTCTTCGCAATGTCTAAGGATAACATTGTCTAATTCAATGGCTCGTTGGTGCAGTGCCAATGTTTCCTTTACAGCTTTATGTAGCTTTAGCTGACTTTCAACTAATTTAGATAGATTCACTTTTGCTTTCAAAAATTCTATGTCTTCATTGGATAGAGCCGCATAAGACATCCTAGATCTGCTTGGGGCTTTTATTGCCATCTGGTATTGCCTGAAATGGAAAGAAATTTCTATATATTAGAATTTTTTCTATGATAACATTCTTCTATTAACTCTTTTGTATGCCTGCCAACCAGAGCATTTGGGTTTCCAAGGTGTAAGCATGTCAGAAAATTGGCTTTAATTATTTTATATGCATATTTAAATGCATGTATGTTTCAATTTTGTTCTAAATCTCAACATACTTACTGTCTAAGGTCATGATATTTATTTCTTCTCATGTTAACTTCTTTTTTCCATTGCTCTTTCTCAGCTAAAAGTTTATCATAATACCTAAAATTTTAAGAACAATATTAGTTATTACATACAATAATTATTTAAAATAAAACCGGTGTTTAAAAGTAACCTACTTCATAAGGTCTTGATTGTGCTTTTCTTGGACTTCAGTTGTTTGTTTACAGGTATTGGAATCAATATTATCGGAGAAAAGCTGAGGTACTGAAATCCAAAAATAAAGAAATATATTTAAAATGATAAACATAAAAACTAAAGAAAATATATTGAGTTATACAGGCACAAAATAATTTACTAGAAAATAAATACACACTTATTGAATCCCGCCGCTCAAAAAAAGTGGAACGCCGCCTTCGCGGAGGCGAACGAAAAGATTGTTGAGGTTCGTTTTCATTATTGGAAGTTTCCATTACGTTTTCTCGTTCAACCTCCCAATATTGTTGTTACAGTATCGATTGAAATTAGTTCACTTTTACTTATAACACCTTTGCAAATTATTCAAATTACACTTGAGATCGTCTCAAATTCAAAAACAAATCGTTAACAACACTGACGCTATACGATGACAAGTATGACAACATTGACAACCAATGTAAGTAATAATCATAGACCAAAAATATAACGAAAATTATATAAATGACGTTTCCTACAGACTATAGAGAGGGTAAAGCATAAAGTAGGTATTTAACAAATTCATGAACTTACTATGTAACATAAACGGTTAACATTAGAGATTTTAACTCAAATAACTTTAAAAGAAAACATTCAAAATTGATCAAGGTATAAAATTTTTAATTATAATGTCTTATTTTACTAAAATTACATCAGCGATGGCGTCAACGTTAAAGAAGCATACAAGACTGTAGAAGGTACAGTCGCCATCAGATATATCGCACCCTTAGTAATATAAGGGCACAAGTAAAAAAAATGGATATTTGAGTTTCTGGCATAAATGGGTTTTTAATGTTAAAAATATTGTAATATTGTAGAAATATAACCCGTTTATGCCAAAAACTCAAATATCCAATTTTTTTAGTTGTACCTTTATATTACTAAGGGTGCGATATGGATGTGGGCGAAGTCCTCAAATATTTCGGAGCATTATTGAATTTCAATAAATTCTTCATACTACATATGGTCAATAACAGGAGAATAGGCAAACTTGAGGTATATTTTCCTTAAATGTTTCCATATTTATGATTACCTTGGCTGCCTCGATTATCTTTGACGATCTGTGTGTTCCGATATTTTTGAAGTGTTGTGCTTTCCGAATTTAGTGAAAAATGACTGTTCCTATATTTATGGCAAGTTGCATATTCTCAGGTTATTGACCTTATGTAGTGTGACGAGTTTATTAAAATTTAATAATGCTCTGAAATATTTGACGACCTCGCCCGCATCCATATATGTGACGGCGACTGTACCTCTCGCTCTGCCCGTTTTTCTGTTAGTTGTAGCGAGCAATCCATGAACAAATTTAAAAATAATTATCATTCTTCTTGTAGGTCTTGGATACCTGTAAAAATGTTACGCTACGTTTGGTACGTAATTAGGTAGGTAATGTTTATGTTATTATATTATTGCAAAATTCTAGCCTAAATAATTTAAATATTTACGTAAACATAATACGAAATTCATAAATTCATTTCACATTTTCTATCTAAAACGTAATAACTGCGCTATAGATAAAAAGCATTCGGCTTTGAAAAAATACAGATAAGCTCATTGTACGTACAAAGGATTTTTTCTTATTATACTACCGTGTCTTGACATTTGTTACTTGATTTTGACGTTTTATGTTTGTAATTTTCTATCAAATCAACATATCGGACGGTAATTAGATATCTAATGTATACTTACCGCATATAAGTTTTCTCCGAGTTTTATCAAGTTTCGTTAATAAATCCGATTACTAAAATGTTTTGTTCTCGTACGAGAACCTAATCATTGATGGGTAAGCCAAACCAGTTATTTCCATCAATAGTTTGCTTGAACACTGTGTGAGTGAATTAAATGGTGCGATGTTTCTCTACAGCAAACAGTGATGGAGTTCAATGAATGTCGTGCAAATGAGGTATTGGACCCGGTAGATATTGAGTTTTTTTCGGACCGATCTCAAACTCCGAGTCCATCTCCCGTGCTGTCTACAAATGAGTGTTGTGACTTGGAGGACATATTGACCGACGTGAGTATTACCGTTTGTTTCATACACACTTTAAACTCACGTTGCTCAACACAATGCTTATCGCTATCGTTATTTTGTTGATCTTATTAGATGTGTTGAAGTTTTCATATGTTAAAATGAAATAAGTCATTATGTACAAAACAAATTTAGTTGAGTGTTTACCCTTGCTGTCAATACCTGTCAAATTACTATAAAATTCAGATTTCTTCAATGAAATTATTCAACTGTTAAGCATTATAAAAAGCTATTTACAACATATAACTAAATTGTAAAACATAAATATTTAATGCAATTTTTTTTGATAATTTTTATTAATCAAGTATTATTGTAGACATTGTTTATTTTAGGCTATATCAGAGTCCCTGCAAGGGTCCCTTCGGATAAGCCAAAGTCAGTTGATCAATCAGGAGCTCACAATACGTCCTGAAGCAAATATTGAGTCGAACGTTCCTGAGGGACTTGATCTATACAAAGTAATCTTTGAAGTTGAAAGTGACACAGAGCCAAGGATGGGTGATCTTGATGGAGCCATTGTCCAGAAAACAGTAAATACTCCTAAGGATACAAAGGATCAGGTAAGGATATGTTTAATTATAAAATTAATTGGGTATTTGACAAGTATTTAATATTATGTAGTAGATAATAAAGAACCCACAAAAAAATATTATTTATAATTCTGGTATCTATTTGCCTTAAAAATTTAAATAACAAACACATCATTTCAATACCTGGTATTCATTATTTCAAGTTGTTTAACTGTAGAACATTTTTAGAATTGGTAATATCTATAGATGTATAAGATTATAAATGCCTGGATGTGATACTTAAATTTTAATAAGATCAGGATTTGTAATTTTTAGAGATGTCTAAACACTTAATACATCACACATACAAAACACATCTCAATTAATTTGTAATCTTCGGTCTTAGAACTTCTTGTTAAGTCTCTTAGACTAAATTGCATGATGTTTTTTAACTGTATCTCTCTCATATTCTGATCTGTTAATGCTGATGTGATAGTCAGTAATAGTAATGTATGAATGTTTACATTACTTACTTAAACTTTAAAAGAAAGTGCGAAAAACTCAGTCCGATGTAGACTTTTTTATATTGTTTATATTATTTCTGTCAAATCATATATTCTTGGTACAGTGTTTTTAGATTTTTTTTTATGATCACAAAGTCAGTTAAACTATCGACATTTAATTTTGTATTCTTACAAAGCAATTTCGCCCAGACAAGTAATAGCAGATTACATAGGAATTTAATAAAGTACGGTATGCAATATTTAATAAGAATATTGTAGTACTAATATTGATTATGGAATAACAGATAAATGGGAAACTATCTATTAAAAAAAACCATATGAAAATCCGTTGCGTAGTTTTAAAGATTTAAGCATGCATAGGGATATAGGGACAGAGAAGACTTTGTTTTATACTATGTAGTGATGTCGTAAGCAGGTTAACAAGCTGGTGGGTCACCTGATGGGAAGTGAACACTGTCACCAAGTGAACACCAGGGATGTTATCAATGTCTTGCTGGAAAAGAAGGGACATTGACAATTACATGGGAATTTTATACCACGGCATTCATCACTCTCCATTGTATACCAAATTTATTTACAAAATTATATATTAACGAGTTACAAACATCCAAATATCGCCCATGTATGATTATTGTTAGACGCGACAAAAGAAACGTCAAAGGTGAGGGAAGCTATTGTGCTGTTGAATTTATTGACCATAAACTGTTGAACTGGGGCGCCAATTCCCGCGCCAAATTGGATAAATGGAGCTGACAAACACATTCAGGCTCGATGACGCGTAGGTCCCCAGCACACATGCACGTGTATGCATTACAGACGTGTATTTCTTACCGTTCGCAATTTTTATGAGAAAACTGATTAATACGGAGATGACACTTCCCTAGACCAATTTAATATTAAAGGAATATCTAAATGAGTACAGTATAGTAGGTTTATTCTGTTAATTAAAAAAAAATTGTATTTCTTCGCATTTAAAAATGAAAATAGGAAATGGGCAAAAAGTAAAATTGGGACGATGATAAAATATTATTTTAGCTACGTCAGCATAATTTTTTCAGTAATTTTTAGTTTGTAATGCGAAACTCGCTAACATCGCCTGAATAATGTACGCCAACGGCAATGAACCATAAACTAAATTGACCAAACCAGTTAGCCGATAATTTTCAGTAGCAATAAAAAATTGTTATACGCTGCTATTAAGTTCATAATAGTCCAATCACTGGTTCGGTCAAATATCGAACTACTTAACAATACCACATATTCGTTGAAGCTAGCCGAGTTTGAAGCGTTATCGGGAACACTAATTGCTTGTATGTATAGAATTTCTTTTATTACTTTTTATGTTTTACTCGAATATGTAACTAAACTATAAAATAAATATTTTAACAGGTGTTTTATAAGAAAAAGGGTAGGGTTGGCATAAATTTGGTTTTATGTTTGATTTGGGACTCTCAAAATCTAGTGGCATGAAAGAATACATATATCAGTTCCAATATTACGTGTATGGCACATATCATAATTGTTCCAAAATCTTTGAAATAATTATAGCTATCCATCTATCAGCCTTTCTACGTCCACTGCTGAACATATGCCTCCCCCAATTTACGCCACTCTGAGCGGTCACCGGATACCCACCATCTTATTCAGGTCGTCAGTCCATCTAATCGCGTCAACGTGGTTGCCATTCGAGGTCTTTTACTCCACAACGTTTGTTGGTCCTTTGAGCTATGTGGCCGGTCCATTGCTATTTCAGCCGGCTAATGAGCTGAGCTATGTCGGTTATCCTTCTACGAATTTCATTTCTGATTTGTTCACGTAGGAAAATATCGAGCATAGCTCTCTTCATAGCCCGCTGAGCAACTTTGAGCTTGTGTATGAGGCCAATAGTGAAAGACCACGTCTCAGATCTATAGGTGATCACTGGCGACACTCAACATCCTCGACTTTAGGCACTGAGGTATTTGAGACTACGAAAGTAATAACATTAACTTATTGAAATTAATCTTTATACATTATTCATCAGTTCGTGCGTATCTCATTGAGCTCCCCCTAAATCTTTTTTTCGGTAACACCTACCTCATCCTTTAATTAACAAACCAGGGTTGACTAGTAATAATGCCATCAGGCATTAAGTCCGCCCTTTGTACACTCTTACTTATAAGGTTTTGCAAAATATTAAATCAATAAATAGTTGGACCGATTTTTTGTTTCCTTTATTTTGCAGGATAACATCTGTCAAATACGCTAGCTATCATATAAAAAGTTAAAAGTATTAAACTCAATTAGGTAATTTAGTGATACAAAATTACAAACGTGTTCTGCCGTCAGAAATTGAGAGTGAGAATATCAAAGAGGTAATGAGCGAGGTAATTATGTATAATGTTTATACAGTTGTTCTATGTCATTTAAATGTAAATGTTATTTGCATTACGTCTGATGTTTTAGCACGGTGTTGCAGTTATATCGGTATATCTTATAATGAGTGTTCACGGACACTCATTGACATTTGTGACCCCAAAGGCGTCATGGAATGCATCACTTTGTAATCCAAAAAGCAACTGGCGTGCCGTCAACCCATTAATGGCCCACTACTGAGCACGGGTCTAGTGCATACTCTACCAAGCTGCTTCGTTGCGGATTGGTGGAGGGATTAGTCGCCAACACAAGCGTCGGAAGTTTTCCGCCGCCCGAAGGCTTCCGACGTGGCTTATAGTGCTATCTACGATAACAAACTGCTATCTACGATAACAAACTCCTATCTAGGATAACAAACTGCTATCTACGGCAACAAACTACTATCTACGATGATAAACCAACAACGGAGCGGTAATGATGCCATCTTCGCCAGTCCATCATTATACCACTCGCCGAAGATTGAAGTTCCGTAGAGTAGTTCTCTCCTACTCCTGGAACGAGTGTTTTTCTGAGTTATTCCTGGAGCGCTGTAACATGAGGTATAACATGAGCCCATTGTTCTCTATCTATTGTTTATCTCTTAACTCTGTTGCTTTACAAGCCCTTCAAGGTATGAAAAATCCAATATAAAACATTTGATATCATCAAAACCAATGCAAACAAGACTGGTTACTTTACGTCTTTCTCTCGAGTTTTGGCGGTGAATTAGTTTCTATAATTCCAGCGCTCGGAGGTGTTTCAGAACTGTAGCTATACACGCGACCCTTATTTTCGTTTTATATGTCCTAAAGCCATGTAGATCTATTCTTCGAGTTATCTCGTTTCATAGTTGGGTACACACCGCGGTTTGCAAATGTCGGAAAGATTGGCATTCTAAAAGTCCTTGTTATTCATGATTTTCTTTGTCTGACATTTCAGTTGAAGCAAGCGTTAGTCCCTTTTGTACTATATTATACTAGCAGATCTGGCGTACTTCGTATCACCTTGGATAATTTGTCCCGATTTTGTAACATGTCTTATTAATGCTCAGCTCCTATTGGTCGTAGCATTATGTTATATAGCCTACAGCCTTCCTCGGTAAATGAACTATCAAACACAAAAATATTTTTTAATTCGAACCAGTAGATTCTAAGATTAATGCGCCCAATAAAACAAGCAAAATCTTCACCTTTACAATATTAGTGTGTATGTAGCTGATATTATTGTTCTGTACCAAGGACCTTTTTAATTAAAGGGATGATTTTGAATTTGATTTATGTTTGAGTGGCGCACATAGTTTGTTAGCATTATATAAAGGTTTTATAGTTTTGTTTAATTTTTGTATCATATGTTTTGTGTAATAAAATTTCGTTACAATATAAACCATAATTGTAACCATCTCTTAAACATGAGTTTAATCTTTGTTGTATATTTATTAAAAGCAAAAGGCAATTAGAATGAAGGATATGTTACAGGATACATCTACCTAATGGGCTAGTTGTAGTGTATATAAAGATAACTCCTTACAGTATTGTATTCTATATACAATTCAAGGAAATGTCGGTAATATCAACACTGTTGTTGTACACAGTACACAAAAATGTTATCTAAAAAGTATATTGAAATATGTACGTGCCATGCGATGTTCATTTCGTTTGTGGACTGTGTACACTGTGGGTATGTGTTCTCCGTAGCTAATTGTCGTGAAGTTGTTTTCATTTGCCCTCCATTGTGCGTTTATTTGTCGCGTTGACGACACGTTTGTGAGAAAACTTGGTGCTCGAAATTGGAATACAAAATGTGCTTCATTTTTAAACGATAATTTGTTTAAAGTTAATTGGAGTTATCTAAGCGGGCTTCAATATCTTATCTTAAGTAGTTCAGTGTCCGTTCGTCAATGTATTTGGGAAGTGTCAACGTTAGTTTTTAGACTTAAAAGGGATAGTCTAATCTTGTTTTCATTATGTTTCAGTACAAATATACACATGTTTTAAGACTTTCAGTGATTTGTGTCTCAGTAAAGTTCTGAAGTTACTCTATTAGTGAAGTGTTAGTATTTGATGCGTTAATAACCGCATACCGAAGTGATTGTGTAAGGAATGCTGGCTGTGTTTAATCGTAAAATTAGTGATGAGCATTATGAAGATCATAGATGGCAAGGTGACCTTATTTCTTTAACCTATTTTATTTTAAGTATAACTTGTTACAGTTTAACAGTGATAGAATTCTAATATCTTTACTGTACCTATTGTTTTATTTTATGGGAAAAGAAAAACGAAATATAGCAGCCGCGACGGCAACAAAATTGTAAACAAAATGAGAGTCTTATATACCTGTTTGAGTATATCGGCAGAATTTTCGTTTTAAAAAAATTTTTAACGGAACGGTGGAAAAAGCTTTCACATGTACATTTGGCCTGTTAGTTTAGCACAGCGAAAACTTTTTATACAGAAAGCCGAAAGGCCAGTAGGATCAGTTATTCGACTGAAAGTGGTCACAGCGGCCCACGGACATTACTGCGGTAGTTGTCGACAATTAGCCCGTCTCGGTGTTCACAATTTATATGTTATTTTTACCTTTTTTTTAATAGTTCTTTTTTGGAGTGACGTTTTATTTTTGTCAGAAGAATATACAACAACCTAAGGCTCGCAGATATCTTATTTCAAAAAACCTCATATTTTGCGATAGCATCAGCTACAGCGGTCAATAAAGGAAGCGAGGGATAGTCATTTTCAGCCTCTTCGACACAGCGGACAAACATGTAAAATAGCGTTTCATGTGCGATTTTAGATTTGGCAAAGGAACCCTTCCTTCAAGGAGGGTGAAAAAGTTAAGGAAAAAGTTAAAAAAACTTTTTTTAAGTTTGTTCTAAATTAGTGCGCTTTACCACCTAAGGTTATATCTCTGCTTACTTGTTGGTAAAGTTTCGCGTAAGGATTACCTTAAGTTTATTATTATTAAGTCATTAGCATTATTATTGCCAGATTATTATATTAGGCTAATTACATAACAAATACATATATGTTTAAATTTCCCGCTTTTTTTAACGTACATGGTGTATCTTATCGTATTCTTTTTGAAGGTATACCTTATTTATCTGATTGACCTTCATTACTTTATCAATCTCGTCTATCACATAGTTATTTCATTTTTTTACCTTTTATTTGTCTTCCTGTTCCTTTTGTGTATATAGAGATCCTTGCACAGTAGTCGGTTCATTGGTACGCACGTAATATGACTTCAACTGCAATTAGCTAATTATACATATATGCGCACAGAGGTCACGCGACACTGTCTAAACAATAGTATGACTACTATGAGTTGGACTTGAGAGCTTTGCCTGTTAGTTCAATCTCCGTATGTTTCGAATGGGAAGGCCCTGCGTGAGGGGAACCACGTTGATAACGCTGTGACACTACTTTATTTTCCAACGACCCTGAAGTGTTACTTTAACGTCCTAGAATGCCACTGGATACTTATAATATAACTAGCGGACCCCAGCAAACGTTGTTTTGCCATATGAATTATTCTTTTACACAACAACAATTGTATGATAACCATAAAAATGGTTATAGTGGGTAAACCTTAAAGCTAGACATATGCTGTCGCGAACTTTTATTCAGAATTTTTAGAGGGAAACATTACTGAAAGAAACTTTCACCGTTTACTCAGCACACGCAAAAAAAGCTCAAAATTTTGCCGATTTCGAAATATTCTTTATTGCTGATCCTCTCCTATTTCTCTTAGCGTGATGTTAATCATAGCCTTCCTCCATAAATGAACTATCTTACACTAAAATAATTTTTCAAATTGGTCCAGTAGTTCCTGAGATTAGCGAGTTCAAACAATCAAACAACAAACTCTTCAGCTTTACGAGTATATGTATATTAGTATAGGTTATACATATATATAGATATTTAAATATCTTCAATATTAAAGGCTGTAAAACGTTTCCATATGCACACATAAGTTGTGTTAAGATACTATCATCATTTAAGCTATTAATAATAACGTTATGTGTCGTGTCGGGACATTGTTGTCAAAATATTGTTTTGGTTAAAGCTTAAAATACGGCTAAACATTATAACATAACCGTAATTCTTTAATCTGATCAACCTCACAAATGATTTTGCTAAGTCTATGCCCATTATTGCTTCATATTATCATAACAGTCATTAATTGAGACATTTAATCACAACAGATAGAACCATTTTATCACCTAACATTTTAATGATACTCTGGAATTTAATTTCACGTGATTTAACGCACTTTTTTTATAACTTACTATGTATTATGTAGTCCTAACTCCTCCAGTAATCGATATCCGTTCCAATATTAATAAACACCGTTATACATATAATTTTACAATATAACGTCACAAAATATACATGACCGCTATTATGTTTGATAAATATTATTAGTGTCATCAGTGGGCAGTGTGATTCACTGTCGGTTGGAAGCCACTGTTAGTTGGTATTCGAGCGAGGTCTCAGGACACATGTGTATCTATATAATATTTAGTAAGGAGTAGGACAATAAGTGTAATAATTGAATTTGTGATCGAGATAATTGAATTATTGTAAATCTCTTATAGTGACAATGACTTACGGAAAGTTTTCACAAATTTTATATAAGGTGGGTATGGTTATATTAAAGTTGTTGAGGAGCCAGTTAAGATGTTTCTTTGTGACTTTTCTGGATTATGTCTTTGCATTTATGTCTTTATTGTTCCGAATGTTCATGGGCATCCCATAAAATATCAGTAAGTTAAAAAAAAAATTTTTTCCTTAAAGCAAGTAGGTACCAATAGTATGTAATTACTGAGAGTAGTGTGACGATAATAGAAAAGCAATAATTCATTATTTTTATGTTTTTATGCAATTAATTGTTTTATAGTGCATAGGTATTTCGTTTTGATACGGTTTTTACTACGGAACGGTTATATTACAGAACGATTTCATAATGTTTATTTCCATATATTTATCTTATATGTAAGAAATGGCAGATGAGATTTTCCTTTTATATTCAGCGATACCGTAGTATAGTGGCTTTTTACTGTAACGTTAAGTTCCATTTCAATTATGTTTATTTGTAGACGGTTCATTTGCCTTAATGTTGTATCTAATTAAATAGTCGTATATATGTAATTTATCTACAGACAAATAACAGTCAAAACGTATTGAGGGTAGGTGATTATACCCCAAAATATTTTTAATTTTGTTAATATTAATTATACATTTCGATAAATTACAATACATTATGACGTCTGGAATTATTTAATAAATTTTGTAATACAAGCCAGCTTTGTCTTAAGTCATAACATTGAGCCTCACCAGTCGAAAACACCTGTGACATTGACACTGGGTACCAAGGTATTGAGGAAAAGAGGGTAATAAAATTATTATGTTGAACCGAGATAATATTTTATTGCTTCGTCCTCTTACAATACCTAACAGAATTTATTAACGAGCTCCGGCGTATGTATATTTCAATATAGGTAGGTGGTACTTTAATTAATTCCGAACGAAAAACCGTACAGGTACAGCCGATACTCAAGGTCAATATAACAACATAAATTGTCTTAAGTCTAAATCAAAAAAATATTTTAAAACCAGTAAACAGTCAATTAAAAATTTTACTGAAAAAAAAAATGTTTGATAGTTGAAGCAAATGTACATGAAGCCTGACAGTGTGACCATTATCTACCAGGATACCATAAATATAGTGGATGTAAATTACATATATTAGATACAATTAAATAGATTTTCGCCATATAGG
>DWJN01000376.1:0-25049 GCA_018248895.1 Carystus phorcus
AAGTCAAGAGTGAATAGGCTTCTTCTAAGTTAATGTGCTTTACCACCCACGACTACATCACCGCTTACCATCAGGTGGGATTGTAGTCAAGCATTAACTTATAATGTATAAAAAAAAAAAAATCGATCGTCATTAACAGGCGGATAACAACATGTTGAATAGATTTAAGCAAGTGATTTCCTTTATACTAATCAGCATGAAAGAAACCAATTGAACGCGCTCGTCTCAAAAATACCGAACAGATTTTCATACGTTTTTCACTTATAGATGGAGTGATTGAAGAGGAAGGTTATCGCGTATAATGCAATAATGTTTTATGTAAATTGGATGAAATCTACGATTAATGTTGAAAATGTCGGAACAATTCAAGCCAACTGGGATCTTCATCAAAAACGTCGCCCAAACCCTTTAATAATAAAACAATGTATGGTGGAAATGTTTCTCTTTTATAGATGTACTAGCTTAAATTTTTATTTATCCAATCTACACGAAACATTAATGAAATATACACACAAACATTCTCTCAAATCACTCCTAGAGATTAGCGCGTTTAGATAAACAGACAAATATGACGGGGGATTTGACTGTGTAATATTTATAGGACTACGTATTAAGGTGAGAAATTCTTATATAATATGTAAAGTGATTACTTACATCTTTGACTTTTTGAATTGATGTAGCAAAATCCGTTACGGTATCTTCTTCATTAGTAGAACGTCGCGGATGTGATGTTTGCGGACTTTGTGGCAATGGCGGTAGCGCTCTTCTCACGGCTGCCGGTGGGGACTCATGACCCACTCTTTCGACACTGGACTCATCAATAGGCCTCCGCCACCGGAACAAATTGCAGAAACTCTGCTTTAAATTCGTTGACAGAACCCGCATGGTTGACATCTTCACCTTCTGACCCGATGGCTTCTTTACTGGCTTTTCGCTTTTATTATCCAGTTCTATAATATTGAGATCCTTAGTTACATTTTCTTTGTGTTTCTTGTTTTTTACATTCATCGCTACGGAGTTCCTATTAGTTTTCTTGTGATTGTTATTATTATTAGTTTCCGCTGACCGCGATATTTCGATGCTCTCTTTCAAAAATACAGCGGTGCCGACTGGTGGGGCAGTGTTCTTGTTGGTTTCCTTGTAGTTATGTTTTGTATGAATCCCTACATTAGTAACTACACTGCTATTTCTCTTATTAACTGTGTTGCGACATTCGGAGTCGCTGGAACTAGAGTATAGTGTATGTAAGTATTTTCTCATTTCACGTAATGTTAAGTGCAAAGATTCTGTATCCGAATCAGTAGCACTCTTCTTCGATGAGGAACTGGGAAGGCTATGTCGTTTTATTTTTGTCTCCTTGTGTCTACTTTCCTTAGGTCTGTGTAGTCTTTCAAAGGGAGCATGAGGAGTACTTATATTTTGCGGGGTACTCTTAACTCGGCGTTTAGTGTTTCTCTGATTTTTTTTTACTTTTCCCCTGCTATTATGGGATGGTCGAACCGTATCAATGGGCACGGCATATATATCCCCATCTATCGGAACATTATACATGTCTGTTATGTCCGATGTATTGGTTGACAGCGTATCGTGGGATATAGCTTGTGTTATGAAGCTAGAATCGTCGGCTTGAAACTGGGTCACGAGTGAATTATGACTACTGGAGAGGCGTGAAGATAAAGAATTCCTTGAAGAAGGTCTATTAGCACGACAAGGACTGAGGTGAAGTAACCTGGGACTGGTGAATCGGTGATTGAGGCATTGCCTTCGTTCATATAGCAACTCCGGTTTTAATTTCCTTGGGTATAACGGGGAGACTTGTCTTACGGACATATTTAAATTTGATTTTAGAGATGTGGCCAAAATTGGCGTCGGTACCACGACTGTCGTATTTGTGAGGATCGGGGTATCCTGCAAAAGAATATATGAATTAAAAAGTTATCTATACGGTTCTGTTACAAGTATTGCGATCATATGAATATCTACTAGCGATAACCGTCTTAGACAGCAATGACACAGTAGCTTACTTCGAGGCAATTGAGTCTGCTTGAGATTTAGGAGGATTCTAGTTCACGCCAGCTCCCCAATTAACCAGCAGAGTATTGATAATTGTTATGTCATTTCCACCAATAAAGATTAACGACTTTTAATTAGATATATTAACTACTGGGACCGACGACTTAACACACGTCTGATATCCGTTTAACTCACGACTGCTCTCAAAATTGATTAAGCTCGGCCGATCACATACAATTAAAAAATCCGTCGGGACATAACTACTTCATTGTATCCACTAAATGTAATATTATTAAAAAAAATATTCATATAGAATTTTTGTTTTCAGTTTCAATTCATTCATACATATAATTAATAAAATAAATCGAAATATTTCATTATATGTAGCTAAGAGAAGTCAAAGACATAAATAGTGTAAAACATACGAGTACAATTTAAATATTTAATTATGCTCTTATAAAAGCTTTCGTGTATGATATTCACAAACTAAGCTTTGGTTGTATGACGACTTCAAAGAAGGATAAATACTTTGAAGTGAAAACTTTACATTGTTCACAGTATTTGTAGCAGAATAATTGAAAACAGTAACGAAGATGCGGTAATGGTATTGCAAGCCGGCTAGTTAACGATATTCGAAATTATTTAATGCTAATTGACCAAGTCCGGGCCTCAAGTGGGATGACATTATGAGGTAAACAACAAGTAAATGAAAATGTTATTCCCACGTCGTTTTCAGTGAAATGTTGCTGGTATTTCCAGTGCACCCGCTCGCTCTACAATTCCATGTAAAAGAGAAAAGCCATCGTCAAAGGATAATTGGACAGATTTCCATCAAATTTACATGAATATTATTTTCGTGTTTCTTAGCTAGTAGTTGGTTGAGTTTGAATTTTAATACAGCATTGGCTGGGTTTCTTTGATCTTCTAATTGATAGATGCGATTTTTATTTGCTCTCACTTGTCCGGTGTTTGTCTGTGGTTACATTTTGTAAGTTAAATTTTATCCATCTTCTAGTGCTCTATTGAACTGAAATTTTGTGTCTACATGTTTAATTGCTGTGACAATGCACAGTTACTTAAGTGTCGTGATCTTTAATACAAAATGACGGACTTTACAAAATAGCACTTTATCATTTCCATAGTGACTGATGACATGCGTCTCACATGAAAAGGCTTAATAATTAAAGTAATATAATTCCTTTTTTATCAATTACTGGTATAAATTGGTTAAAAAAAAATGTTTTAACTGTTATCTAATAAATTGTTTTTATTCGTTTCCTTCGTTTATTTCGTTTCTATTTTAATTTACCGCTTACACATTTTGTTTTATAATCATTTGTCATCAATCATACTTGATACTATTCCAACTTGTTCAACAAATAATTTTCATTCTATTTTACGATTAGTATATAATTTTAGTTTATTGTGCGACGACATTGCTAGTTAAGGAAAGGTTAGGTTCGCTTCCCCAACCGAATTTTCTGAGACGGGTATTTTTTTAATCTTAGATCATGAGTATTTGTTATAAGTATTATTTGGGGTACACTGATAAATTTCTTGTATTGCATCTTTTATTTATTACACCTTCAATGTCTTCACAAGTATCCGAATTATCTTTCAGGACAGCGTGTGACATAATAATGTAATTAATTAAAAACATTGTCGTAGGCATACGATGTAGTTTCCGAATGACTTACATCAATAGAACAACTATTGTAATTGTCGTTCCGAATCCTGAAATGAAGTTATGAAGTCAAAGGTCAGTTAGTCGGTCGATATATCGAATCGACTTTCAATATTTTCCGCCACTATGTTATGAACTTCTAACAGATTTAGTACGAAATTCAATTTGAATATCAAAGTTGAAATCCATACACGAATGACTCCAGCCTTTTTTAAAAAAAAGCAAATTATAGTTGAATTAAACATAAAAGTCAACTGCAATCTTGAAACGTCATTTGTTTAAATTTTTTATGTGATTAGCCAACTAACTTGCAGACGAGTCCACGTGGTGGTAAGTAGTCATTGTCATTAATAGACATCAGTAACGGCAACGAAAAAAAGAAGAAATTACTGACTCTTAAGCTCCCAATCAACACATGACGAATTCTTGTCGGATGACTCAAACAAGATGGGAGTCCGACGGACATCACGGAAAAATCATAATGCCTGCCTTTAATCCATTAATGGCCCACTACTGAGCACCGGACTCTCCTCAACACTGAGGTCTAGAGCATACTACACTACGCTGCTCCAATGCGGATTGGTGGAGGGGTTAGTGGCCAACCCAAGTGTCAGATGTTTTCAAACCACCCGAAGGTCTCCGACATGGCTTGACGACTGCTATGTTCATAGCAACCGGGACCGACGGCTTGATGTGCCCTCCGAAGCACGGAAACGCTCAAGAAATTTTTGCCACTAGCGGTTACCCAGGGTGCAGACCGCGCCCGCAGTTGCTTAACTCTGTCGGTCGCATAGGATTGACGCTAGCCGCCGGGCTATAAGTGCTTCCAAATCATAATATTAGTAATAATAAAAAATATAATCGTCACGTGCAGCCCTAACGATAAGCAATCGGCTCCTGACACCTTTTACGACAACATAAGTCTGCCGCCATGTAAGGGGTTAGAATAGGCCGCTGCAATCGGCCAAAAAGTCAATCAATTTAAGTATCTGTTATTAAGTCTTTAGGTCTTTAGGTATTTGGTTAATCTAAAACACGTTTCATCATCAACAACATGTCCAACAAACTGTTGCTCCTCGTTTATCAAATTTCCCTTATTAAAATGTTTAATATTTGAAGAATTACAAACGTAGAAATTAAATTTAATTGTTAGATCCGAGTACGTGTTGCTATAAGAAATTCAAATGTCTTTCGAGTTAATAGCGAGTGAACTTCCAATATGTGTTCGTAATGGCCCATAATCACTGGCAGTAATGACGCATCGACATCGACTTGCATACAATATTTAAAACATATTCGGTATAAACGGTATCTTGTTATCAGCGGCTTAGTATCGATTTTATTTATTCCCGCTCGTTGTGCATACTTATTTCTGAGACATTTTAGTAACGACGGTGCTCTTGTCGGGTTTAATGAGACAACGTTATCCTTTCGTTTTGTGTATCACAATAAGACTTGTTTCTCAAGAACAACTGACTACTTTTATAGATTGTTAGAAAATAATGTAAAGATTGAGATCCCACGTCGGTTCTAGTAGTGACTCGTTATCGTAGTGTTTGATACTTTGTATTTTATTTGTGACGAGAAAATGTGAATTCCATTTTTGTAGACTTGGCGCCATATCGAATAAGAAACGGTAAAGCTTTTGTTGTGACAATATGACGAAATAATGATAGGTCTGATTGTTCTGATCATATGTATATACGAAAAAACAAAAGGACAAGATAAGGATTGCTATTGGCGCTTTAGTTCTAGGCTTTTACGATTAGTGACTGGTTTAACTATTTTACCTTTGTCAATGCGTGGATATTCTGAAAGAAAAGATTATTCATTTTCCAATATAACCACTGTTCGTGATCACGTTTTTAAATTTATTTAAAAGATTAAAAATAAGAACTTTAATATTTACATTAAAAGTAAATGTAGCCGTGAAGAACAACTCTAGTTTAAAATAAACTTGAACCTTCAATGACGCTGATATAAGTTTAAAACTTGTATTATTTATTACTTTTATAATTTTGGTACTCATTCCTGTCTAACCTTGTCTTTGAAACCTCAATGATCAATATGAAAACATCAAAATTATGGAATTAAATGATCCGTTAGCATTCATTCAAAATTAGTTCTTCCAACATAAAGCATCATGCAAGAATATCTGGGTTTTTATTTCTTTTGACATTTAACGTATGTACACACACACACACACATATATATATATATATATATATATATGTGTGTGTATATATAGACACGTGTTTGTCTGTGGTATATATTTATACACACACATAATGAGCTATTATATTTTGTACATTACATACATACACATACATATACATATATATAAAATCACGTCTGGGCAAAATTTTAATAACATTGTCCATATTATTAATTGTCAATGATAACTGGGAGTAGAGGAAGACACTGATCTCCGAAACACAGTTTCGTACTAACTCGGGTGTCAGAGGCTTCAAATACATATTTGTTGTGTACTGAATATGGCAATAATTTTTTTTTATGTTTTTTAACCGACTTCAAAAAAAGGAGGATGTTCTCGATTCGATTGGTTTTTTTTTATGTGTTTAGGTCTATAACTTTTTACTGGGTACACCGATTTCGATGATTCTTTTTATGTTCGAAAACCTGCAAAGGCAATCACTTTTTAAGCAATTTCCGTCATCAAATTATTTTATCCCTTTTGAAGGCGGTTTTCATTTTTTGTTAAAACTTTATTTTTATTTAAGGCCATCGCCATACTATACAGTCAGGCAATTTGTCCAGCTTACTTATGCTATTTATCCCTGATGCTGTATCCTGTTGTGAAATGTATCTGCTGAGCTTTGTACACGCCGTGTCTACATAACCTAAGATTCATTACACACCCAGTCCAGAGTGCTGGTAAATATTAAACAACGCAACGCCATCCAATGCGAATTTAACGTAATCCTAATTTACATCACCCAAAGCCCATTTACGCCCGTAATTAATTTAATTTCGTACCTATAAATATTACTATAACATTATAACTATTATTATTATATTATTGCATTCCGATATAGGCATTAATCTTAATGTTAATGAGTGTCATGTTTATTTTTTCAATTCGATTTCAACTAATTTATTTTTCTATTAATAACATAAATCATCATTAATGAGCTATTATATTTTGTACCTTATAGTTTCGGAAATAAAGTCTTCATTTCAAACGCGAACTTAAAGTTTCATCGACAAGTAATTTAAGAAACGTTTCGTTCATTGGTATAATATGCTTCACCTTATTAGTGTTAGAAATAATATGGCTTCGAACATTTTAATTTCAAAAGGCTCTTTTCATAGGGAATATGAAAAATATAATTGGACGAGAAATGAAATCAATCATAACGCTATTCAGAATCAAAATTATAAACGTAATCGTATTTGAATCAGAAATAACTTGATTAGACTGTTTTAAATTGAGCTCAGTAAAAAGTAATATAATAATAATAAATATTTTTTACGTACTGTAGTCGTATCGTATCCTAAACACTACTTACAATAGTTCTAAGCATCATATGCATTAGTGACTAGAAATTCATTAATTTCAGTCATATATACGTCTGTATTCACAACATAAAACAGGTACAAAAATCAATGCTCCCCTACTGGTAGACGTGATCCGTCAATAATAACAGATTTAATGTAACAACATATAAAATTCTATCTGTTCACCCCACATGCGGATTACGCACTTCAAAGCCGGCCGGACAATAACTAAATGTTTTAGGATTTAGCTATATTTACAACTATACGAGTGGTACAGATCGCAAAGTGAAACGTAACGTGAACTGTGGGGGAACACAGTGACGTTCTTATCGGTTTACGTACAAAGCCACCGTCTGACAACCCAGCTGTCGTTCTCATTCAATCAGTACACGAGTAATGAATCAGATCTTAAAGCACCTGGAAAAGTTACACTGAAATTGAAACTGTTCCTCCTTACAAGATCACTTTGTCATAAAAGCTTTTAATAAAATTGCATTTGGAAGGACATCGTGCATTATAAGATTGCAATCGTTTTAAAAGCTATCAACAGCAGTCGATTCGTTTTATTTAAAAAAACGAGAATAAATAATGCATGTTTATTTTTATCAATTTTCGATATGCGACAGCCCATGAAAATCTCCTACGGCCGGGACTTTACGTTGAGACAGATAGTTAATTTGTAAGGACTATTTTGTACCGAGTTCATACTATAAATTCTATACATTATGTACTGCTTCACGTAACTGTGATAATATCGGATATATTATTATGAAACTTCGTAATAAATATGCCTAAATATTAACATTAATTGCATGAAAAATTTTAAGCATTTACAAATTTTCAAACTTGTAATATCGGATACATTAATAAAGTTGAAAATCAAAATGAACGTTAAATAACTGTATTGCGTTCATAAAGATTTCCAATCATCAAATTCAGAACATCAATTTAACAGGAAAATTATTCATACGCTTCAACAATTATTATCTTCTAGTGCTAATCATTGTTCATCAAAATTTATATGAAGCTTTTGAGTAATAAACAAATAAAATCAAAGATTTATTATCACTGCAACAGTCTAATAATTTAATAATACGACTGAATCAAGCAACGCTGAAGCAAAACTTTACTACAATTACAAAACGATAAAAATATAAACTAATACTAAAGATGTGACAAATGTTTGTTATTTTGCTGTGTCTAGCAAAGCGCTGAGAATGTGAGACACTTCATTAAATTATCCGAAGTTTCGTACAATTACCTGTAAGACGTCTCGCCGTCTTAACATCAAACCCGTTAGCGAGGTCTCTATGTAGTTTTCAAAGATGATTCAAACTAAAGACAAACATCGGTTTCGGTTCTGCGAAATGTATTTAAGTAAACGTGTGATTAACAATGAATCCAAGTGTACCTTCCTGCTCAGTGTTGAACGTTAGTTGAGAAGCCTGTTACATATAAAGTTTACCGTGAGACTTGCACGTTTGCAAATTAGTCATATGCGCATCAATTTGTCTCGGAATGCAATTAAATATCACGGGATAATTATGTTCATATGATTTCTTTGATCGTAACGAGACAGGGTGTAATATAAGCTGTCGTATTAGACGAGGCAAGATTTGCCGGCCGTTTCTAAAGATATTAAGGAAGTCGTGCTCTCAGTCGGTATTTATTTTGTCAAATGCTTTCTCCCTGACAACGTATTTCTGTTCGAGTGCTGTTACACAGCAATTTATTTTACAAAACCTTTTCTCATTTGATGCGCTTCGTTGCTATACTCTTAAAAGGGTGCAATGTAAAGGTTTTTTTTATAGTTATTGTCTTTTATACCTTTAGGTAGACCTTCCGTTTTATATTTGTAGCATTGAATGTTTAGCATTCAAAAAATGTTTAAAATAATACTGAAACGAATTCAAAGTTAAACTTTTAGTTTGAATAGACCATCAATTAAGGTCTTTTTTCCGTTAGCCGTCCATCCGTCCGTAAGCCTATAATAGCGTTGAATATTAGAATTAGAAGAATATGTATGGCATTGGTTTATAATCGCATTATCGCCATTATATGGTCAAAAACCGATAGATAATGCTTTAATCGGAGATTCTAAACCAATTATATTAATCAGTGTATTGCGATAAATGTTACATTTTAGAGAATATAAATGTCCAGTTATCGTCCTCCCATCTCTCTCTATCTTATCGAAATGTATCCAACTGTTTTCGTGGAGATTCTCTACACATATACAAATTCTTAAATAGTCACGTTTGTTACGTACGAGTATATATACTATATGTAATCAGACATGGTCAATCATTCATATTTAAATAACTTTATCTTATAAATCACCCGATAAAAAGTACGATAAAAAATCCCAAACCAAATAAAACGAGTGGTATCAGAGATTTTTATGTAAACAGTTCAATGAATGCCGCTAACTTGCATAAATATACACTGAATTAAAACGAAGGTCTAAAGTTTCAAGTCGAAAAGCGTAAAAAAAAAATTATAGAGTAGCCTCACTAACTGGGAACCGCTTACAAATTAACTTGGGAGGAAACCTGACAAAATCAGTTCTAATCCATGGACTTGAACGTAATAACGTCTCGTACGACGAACCGAGGGACGGCAAAGCCTTTTGACTTGCCTTAACTAGCTCTTGCGAAATTAAACATCAGCTTGCATCGGATTTTTTCAATGTAAAAAACGTTCACGAAAAGGACACGAAACGAAAAAAATGTTTGTTGGCAGTATACATACTGACATATATTCAAATTAAATAAAAAAAGGAAACAGAGTAACGACTGACGTGTGGCGTTTAGGAATACGCATACAATACTGTACCCAACCCCCATTTTCTACGAAATACTTCACAACATATGTATATTCATTGTATTACTTCGTTTTTTGTAATAATTATAAAAGCAATCGAAACTATATTTACTAATGCCTTAACAGGCGATCCATAATAACATTTAGCTACTGTTTACACAGTTTTTATGTCATCTCTGTACAAACGAACTAAACTTTCACGAGTAGAAACATACGTGTTATATACTCGATCATCCTTTGCAAGCTAATATGCAGTTGAATAGGTTCTGCACCTAAACCTAGCACACGAGAACACCTTTGTAGGTTTCAGTGGTCAGAGTTCATGAAGTATGTAAACAATTTTTTCCAGCGGTTAACGATTCCAATTTCATTGATGTACTCGCAGGTGCCTAAACGGTTAAATTGTTTTTTAGACGAAACCGTAGAGTACTTTTACTAAAATATCAACTACATAGTATCAACAGATTTCAAATTGATTTTTATATATATACTAGCTGTCCGGCAGATTATCTTGCAGCATATAAAAACATTTCATTTCTATCAAATCGAATTGTGAATCTAAACAATTCTCAAATCCATTTAAACACACAGTAAAAAGTCATCAAAATCGGTCCAACCGTTAAGGAGTTCAGTGACATACACACGAATATAAGAATTATATATATAAAAATATAGAAAGATATAAAGAAATCATAATTGCAGATTCGTTCCTTTTTATACGCGTGCTCATACATTAAGAGTCCTATATTAATGGACCAGATTACTAATTGCATTTGGACGAAGTAACTGAAAACCCCTAGTCCCTAATAAAACGAATGAAAATATGGTAACTGAATGTGAGCGTGCGTCATATTGATTAGAAACAATAAAAAGAGAAAACTTTGTAATTGTCTCGTATTGCGTAGCATCGACTGCGAGGAATTTGGGTTGACTGTCTGTGAAGTTCACAGATTCCCATTTTAGTAAAGGCAGGTGAAATGAAACCTTTTGCAACCTAACGTATTTGATTACGCCGTTTTTAAACTCAACTTAGCGCTTCCCCATTTCGATGTTGCATTGTTTTCAACTGTGAGGTTTTAAGTTTAGGGTTAAACTTGTTACGAGTCTGGCCGCGCGATGTTGTAATTAATTCAGATACTTTTTGTATTAATTTAGCAAGGTAGCTGCTGTTGAAATTATTATTCATGAACAACACTTGTAACTAAAGGGTACTCAACCTTATCAGATTTCTATAAGAAACTCAATTATCCGAATATTCAACACAATTATCCGAAGATGTAAATCGTTTAATCAATACAGCGTTAATGTGTTAATTTGATACAGAATGAAGAACCAGCGTCAACGAATTATCACCAGAAATTGGCGACTACTTTGTTATACGTTAGTTTACAATTTTCAATATCGACAGTATAAATGTGGGGATTACGTGTTATATTGCAACCTACGTGCACCAAGAGGTACAATAAGGTAAGTAAGACAATGCACGCAGCGATTCGTTGAAGCGTCCAATCCGGGAATTCAATCTCACCCGGCTCGCCAAATAAAATTTATAAAATTGCAGGTAACTTTGCTATTCTCGGGGAGAGTTTGCGGAACTGATCTTCGTCCTCGTTTTTTTTTCAAAACTCGGCTTCTAAACTTCGCTGGGTGCAACTTTGTGAAATTATTTTATTCTATCTAATTATAGTAATAAACCATTTGTAAGAAAGTCTGGAAATGCCAGCGATATAATACATACGAATCGGCAGCTGTTACTTCTTCCCAGCAGTAGCAATACATTTGTAAATAACGTCGTAAAGAATCGAATAAAAATTATTGATTTATTGATATAAATATTTTATTACTAGCAGACTCGGCCACGCGGCCAAGCGTCGCTGTGACTAAGGTTTCAACACTCAATTTAGCCAACTAATTCCCTTACACCGCTATCTGTTAGAATCTTATGGAACAAATTCTTTGTAAGATATTTAACTAATAATTTGCAATAAAATAATATTGCGACTATAAATTGAGATGTAAGCTATCCTGTGACACGGTGTGCAAAATTCGATTAAAATGGTTTAGGAGTCCATCGCGGACAAAAACCATGACACGTAATTTATATATTAAGATAATTCAAATTAATTGATGGGAATTATTTTTTTAAATAAATTATAAATTTAATTTGGAACTAGATCTGATAGTCTTCCGTTTAGCGACGGGAACGTCGACGCACGAACGCCAATACAAATATTTGCTGAGTAATGTAGACATGTTAACTAAACTCAAACAGGTAGCAGTACAGTGTCGTGTTTAATAATGCCACTAAACTTAACGGTTGGCTACCTCGACCAAATTAGTAGTGACCCTAAGGCTCACGATTCCGGGATTCGGACAAACGCACTTACAGCCGGTTTCTGAAAGGCTGATTAACGAAAAATCAACTAATAAACTGTCAAATCTATTGTCAAAGTCGAATAGTTGATTTAATTTGTACAATTAGTAGTAGTAGAAGACAGTGTACTGCGTCTTTAACAAAACATTGCTCAGAATTCTCTGAAAAAATTTGGTATGAAAATTATAGCAATCGGACACATCATTGATGGGATACAGTCGGAATTGTTGATTTTTTGTTGAAAAAAGTTTACGAATAATACTCTCACTTTACGTGGATGTAATGTAGAGAAATATTGTTGGAAATATTGAAACTATAATTTTTGTGGTTACTAGAACACAGACCTGGATCAATATGTAATTTCTTTCGAAAATAAAAATGGGAATCACCTAAGCTTCGCGTCGTCGCATTAAAATGAAGCCTGAGCTAACTGAACATTACGATACAAATATTAAATAAGTATTATTCAACTAAAATCTAACACACAAATTTAGTGTGCACGTTATAAAACCCAGCACATGTAACGTTTAAAAATAGAGGGAAGATAAAGTATACACTTCATATAATAAAAGGGAATTTCATCAATAGCTCCACAATAGCCCGCGACATCGGCGAACTTAAAATGTCACCAATTACTGCCGTCTCGAAACCGAAGACCTGACTGTGAAGAGCCTAATCCCCTATTATAAATGGCACGGAAAACGTGAAGCTAAAACTCGCTACAACTTCACAGATATTACTTTAGCAATAAGAAATAGAGAAAATATCTATCATCTTTATGAAGAGTCCGGTTAAGCGGATTTTGTAATTATCAAATGAATCAATATAAGTGTTCCGGTGCAAGGAATAGTTAATGTCTGGAGACGTAGGCCGCCCACGTTGACGTCATGGTGCCGTTGTAACTACGATATGCAACAAATTGTAGCAAAATATGACATAGAAAGTAATGGGCTACATACATAAAAAAATTGAACAATGAAGATACAAATTTAGATAAAAAAAACCCAAAATCTGACTCTTATTACAGAATAGCATAATACCAAAGTTCCGAATACTCACCCTTTGAAATTTAAGGAGCTAAGATTTGCTATACATTTTGGAGTAAGGGACGAATGAAAAATGTATTACTTTATTTCTCTTTATTATTTGGTGAATAGACGACGACGAACGGACCGATGAGGCATTTGATGGTAAGTTATGTTGCCCGTGTAACATCAAAGACATTAATCAACGATGCGTTGCCGGCCAAAACGAAAAAACAAATGGCGCTGTAATTTTAAGGCTTAGTATTTTTTTAACAAAGGAAATAGGAGGGGAATATGTCATTTTTATTACGGTTATTTTTTAAATATACATAATTCTTTTATCTGTTCGTATGTCATTGAATTCCTTTCAAAATAGTTGCGACTGATATTGATATTTTTTGTGTGGTTTAATTAATGGTTGAATAGTTTAAGTTCAATAGTTCACAATTCGATCTGACAGTTAATTTAATAAATTAACTAACTACCGATGTTTGTAAAACTACAGGAATCACTCAAATAAAAAACAAGCTCGGTTTTCTTATGAAAGGGAAGGTAAATAAATTATAGGTATAAAGGTTCTTGAATTAAAGGTATTTAGTTGAAATTTCCATTCATCGTGTACAAACTACGTCGTAGTGAAATTATGTACTAATTGATAATCAAATAAAATTTGTAAGAAATTGTCGGAACCAAATTCGTTAGTTGATTTTATTGTCACAGAATCGGATCGAGGGTATTTCAAAACATACCCTCTGGGACATACGCATTTTATGAAACTGTTTGTTTAGGATTACCTTAGCTTTTATATATCCAAGTTTAAATGTTAGGTGACAAAAGTATAATTTTTTGGTCCCTTATTTAACCATAATACTCGTATTGTTATTATTTTATTTTTATAACATTGTTTAATATAACCAAAACATACAAAGGAATTGTAAATAACAAATTAGACGGTGAAAATTAAGTTATTTACAGGTTAACAAATATATAATAATATGTTTTAACTAAATCTATATTTTATTTGTGAACATCTCTGAATATCTTTATAGATAAATTATATTTAAAATAATTAATTTTGTTAAATTTTATTTTAAACGATTCACTTAGTTAAAAAATATTCAAGAGTATATATTTATTAAATAATGTATATTTTTAAACTACAAGTTCAATACGAATTTTACACACTCACAACACAAATAAAAATGTTTCTTTAACTCATTAAAAACATATTTTAAATAGAATTTAAGGGACAAAAATATCCATATTTATTTTTACAGCAAAACGAAATACGTCGTACGTCGTACGTACGTCTTAGTTAGACGTACCTGAAATTCTGGAGGCGGTTCTATCGCCGTGACGATGACTTTCCCCGGGCCCTTCTTCACCGTGTTGAAATAATCGCCGCCCATCCTCTCCGATGTCTCCGTCGACTCGCACAGGGACAGCGAACGCTCGTCGAAGTCACTCTCTTGCAGCTGAACAGGAAAATACACTATTAACTCACAACACAACCACAACAACTATAAAACACAACCACACGATTAAAAAACGAAACATTTATGTTATCAAACAATAATATTATTTTTCGTACACGTTATCAAATATTTTATTCAAGCGAAATAGGAGCGACTCTTAAGCATAATTTTTTACTTTCTTGTTTCACGGACGTTAAATGTTTAAAAAGCGGAAAAAATATTTCTCGTTAATTAGTAATTAGTTTTAAAACAATAAAACTTTTCAAACAAATATTTATCTTGAACGTGTTTTAAGTGGTTAAAGTAACGTAATACCGCTGTAATAGACCGCGCTATTCAAACGAGAGAAAAAAATCAACATAAATTCGCGGCTATTAAGAACACTGAGCGACGGGTGTGCACTTAAACTCAAATTAACACGCGGGCGCACGCTCAGACTGGGAACAAACATTTGCTCGTCGCTTAAACACTTGTCGTAGCTGAGAATCAAACCCGGAAATAATCACGTAGCATCATCCGTAGATCTACTTGCTACGGCGCTACGAAAGTTTAGTTACCGTCATTTGATTATTTATTTGTTGATTCAAAAACGCCTCATAGCTAGACTCGTAATCGGTATCGTAGGGCCTGAACATATTTGTAGGGCAACTTGAAAACTAAACCGAAACGTCGAACGTAGATTTCTGTAATGAATGTTAGTGAGACGTGCACGTCCGGTCGCTACGAGGGAACTACTATAAGTCAGGGCGGCGTAGCGGCGGGCTCGTAGCGGGCCGGGACCGCTCTGAAAGCGGCTGCCACTAACAGCTCACCGGGCGGCATCGCGTCAGCCCTGTGATCGCCGACGTTATATTAACGTAACGCTATATTCAGATAGCTATAGATATAATAAGAGCGCTCGTAGCCCGGCGGCTCGCGTCGATTCTATGCGATCGACAGTTAAGCAACTGTACGGTCGGTACCTGGATGGGTGACCGCTAGTAGCAAAAAATTTCTTGAGCGTTTCCGTGCTTCGGAGGGCACGTTAATGTATGTATGTAATGTATGTATGTAATGTATATATGTAATTAATATGAACATAGCAGTCGTCAAGCCATGTCGGTAGCCTTCGGGCGGTTTGAAAACTCCCGACAATTGGGTTGGCCACTAACCCCTCCACCAATCCGCATTTGAGCAGCGTGGTGGAGTATTCTCTAGACCTCCTCAGTGTTGAGGAGACTCGTGCTCAGTAGTGGGCCATTAATGGGTTGAAGGCAATATTCAGATACGTATAAAATTATGCTCCTAGATAAACAAATACATTACTCGAACCACCTCGACGGTTCCACAGTCCACGTAGCGAGCCGCAACAGAACAAGCTAACATCTTTTGCGTTTTATTTTCCTTTCGAATACCGAGTAATATCTATTAGAAGTTTATTACTGTTACACAAAACCTTTCTAACATACGACTAACTTTTGGTAAACATGGTTTTATTCAAGGTTATAATATGAAAATCAGAATGTTGGAGATTAATATAAATAGATACATTTACTAATTGTCCTGAATCGTACTTCTATCGTGATATAGTTTTTGTGTTTTAACTTTTATCAAAAGTTTGGATACGAACATTTGGAAATATTATTTAAAGATTAAGAGAAAAATTATTGCTGAAGATGTCGGAAACAATTATGCCGTTTGGTAGCTTTACTGGTGTGCTCAGCGTAAACCAATTTAGTTGAATATAAAACAATGAGTTACGATATTATTTTTCTTCAAAATATCTAATAAACTGTAGAAATGCCAAACTCGTTTACATACCGTCTTACATTTACATATAATAACGAAAAGAATATTGCTAAGGAATATTTTAAGCACATCTTTAAATTACGCCATTTTTTGGTTTATTATTGCCTTTAACCTGTTAATGACCCACTACATAACACGGCTCTCTCCTCATTATTTGAGGAGGTCTAGAGCATATTCCCTCACGCTGCTCCAGTTTGGATTGGTGAAGTAGTTAGTGGCCAATCCATGTTTCTGTAGTTTTTATACCGTCTATAACGATTGCTATTTACAATGAGAACCGGGGCCGACAGCGTCACGTGCCCTCCGAAGCACGGAAATGCTCGAGAATTTTTAGCTATTAGCAGTCATCCATCCAGGTACCGACGCATAGGATTATCGCAAGCCGCCGGGATATGATCGGCCATTATTTAGGTATCCTTAATAAATTTACATAAGGCTTGGATCCTTTTCTTACCAAATAATTAGTACCAATAATTTTCAATGTTCTTATTCTGATTTCGAGATTTTTTGAACAGAGCCGTTCGTATACCATTTTGTTCTCTGGAGACTTCGGTCAAATTTTGAATTTTGAACCCGTGCAGTGAAAAACAACGCATCTCCCAAAAGATTTGGCATCACCAAGAGTGCTTACGAGTATTTTGTCACGTGTAACATCATAATATGTATTTATACAAGGAAAATTGTTTAAACATCTTTTCTTCTCTTTAAAATTACTCCAAGCTGCACTGTTAGGATTCAATATGTCCACATGCGCGGCGCAACAGGCTGATACTGACACGATGGCAGATGAAATATAGACATACATCTGCTACCTGTGCGTATCCGGAGCTGGTAATAATATAAAATATACTAGTTGACCCAGCAGACGTTGTTCTGCAATAATATAACCTAACAGGCCCGGCCACGCGTTACTGTGACTAAGGTTTACATACTCAATTTAGCAGACTTATTCCGTCATGTGTTAAAATTTTATTTTATTTATTTTATTTTCGACTATAAATGAGATGTAACCTATCCTATCTTTTAAGTTGGATCAAACTGGACACGGTATACTAAATTTTATTAAAATCGGTTAAGTAGTTTAGGAATCCATAGCGGACAAACACCGTGACACGTACTTTATATATATTAAGATTTGCACGTTAATGTTCAACAGGAACGAATGGCGCGGTCGGTATTCGAAATTCGATACACCGGACAATGTAAAATTCACCCGGAGGCTTCGCTATTTCGGCATTTCCTAGTTCAGCTGCACGGCAGACTTAGGCGACATCCGAAATTACGACTAAAGATTTCAACAGTTCCATGTTGGAATATGCAGATAGTTTAGACGTTAGAAAACGTAACATCGAGAATAAACTGATCTCGAAAATTTGTTTGTAACGATGTTGTATACATATTAATACTAGCAGACCCGGCCACGCGTTGCTGTGACTAAGGTTAACATACTCAATTTAGCAGACTAATTACCTAACACTGCCATCTGTTAGAATCGTATGAAACTAATTCTTTGTAATATACTTAACAAATAATTAGCAATAAAATAATATTTATTCCCAAAGGGAAAAAGGCGTAATTATATGTATAATATAAAATAATATTGCGACTATAAATTGAGATGTAAGCTATCCTATCAAGTTGGATGAAACTGCACACGGTGTGAAACATTAGATTACAACCGGTTAAGTAATTTAGGAGTCCATCGCGAATACACACCGTGACACGAAATTTATATATGTTAAGATATTTTATACTGAGTAATGAAATGGGGTTGGTTAGGATCCGATCCCATACTCGAATCCGAAGTAATCTCCTGTGCACATGTAGCACCCACGCCGCCGGCTGTTGTCCTTATGCCTGTATGGACGGATTTGACCACGTACCATCTCGGGTCCCTTCTGTTTGTTTTTATACTGTTATGTTAAAAAAATATACACGAGACCGAAGAAAAAGTGACGACATGATTAAGTATACATACATCTAAACCAATAATAATCGATATTTCCTTTTCTTACCAAAGGTTTACTGATAAATAACGCATTTAGAACTAATATGGCCTTTGTGTCTCTTACTTTTGTGTAGGGTTAAAAAGTTTAAATAAAATAAGTAAGTCAGGATATTGTTTTTGGTTCAGCTCAACTGCAGAAACAAACTTATACGGTAACTGGTATATATAGTATAGTTGATGCTTGAAGAAATTTAACAGCAATTGTTATTGGTGAGAGTTCTAAAGTAAAGGTTACAGAACGCAAACGAAGATTAGTCACTACTAATTTCCATTAATATATTATAATCCATTAATATCATAAGAGATTGTAAAATAAATATAAGAATAAGATAAATTATATATTTCTACTTTAAAATATTGGTAATCTTTGGTTAATCCTAATACTGATGAAAGCGAAGTGTTTAGTTCGTAACACTAAAATTATATTTAATGAATTAACTACTCTATTCAAGAGCCCCCGAAATTAGCTTGCACGAAAGTTTTGAAGTAATTTGGCGACTTATTATTAACTAGCACACCCGGCCACGCGTTGCTGTGACTAAGGATAACATACTCAATTTAGCAGACTTATTCCGCCATCTGTTAGAATCTTATGGAAGTAATTCTTTGTAATATATTAAACAAACAATTTGCGATAAAATAATATTGCGACTATAAATTGAGATGTAAGCTATCCTATCTTTCAAGTTGGAATAAATGCACACGGTGTGCAACATTTGATTAAAACCGGTTAAGTAGTTTAGAAGTTCATCGCGGACAAACACCGTGACACGTAATTTATATATATTAAAATAACTTAGAAACGCTTAAATCAAACTTAATATAATCGTACTTATACTAGCTACTTATTTTGCCATATAAAATACAAACATAGAAACAAAGTTTTCCTCGTTATTACGGAACCCTATTTTTCCAAAATAAAATATAGCCTATGTTACTTGTGGATAATGTAGCTTTCGAATGGTGGATGAATTTTTAAAATCGGTCCAGTAGTTTTTGAGCCTATTCATTACAAACAAACAAACATACAAACAAAGTTTTCCTCTTTATAATATTAGTGTAGATATGAGAATGAGTATAAACTTATGCGTTTACTTTCTTCCGTATTTTTCTTCGCTGACCGACAACGGATTGGCGGTTCGTGGGCGGTGATGACAACGTGCCACCACATGGCTCATCTCGCTGCATGAGCAACAAATGATTCTTGGCTTTACATAAAATAAAACTCATCATCTCCCTGTCCTTATCCCATTACTTGGAGTCGGCGCAGTATGTCTTCTTCTTCCATTCATCTCTGTCCTTCGTCAGCTCCGCACTCACTCCTTTCATTGTTCCTCAAATATTCCACTGAAATGTGTGTGAATACTACATGCTCTCAATTATGAGAAAAGATATGCTCTTTCCCGTACAGATAAATTAAGATGTAAAACCAAAAAGGTTCTTAAAATTAAGATCCTAAAGTCAAATAGCTTTATCGTCTATTCTGTACTAGGAAGTGTCATTCTTATTTGACGAAGCCTCCTATAAAGGGAGTTCACGCGATTCACGTAAAAGATAAGCGCAGCGGCGCGTTTGAAACTTCATACGCGATGGATGGGACGCGACACCGCCATTCTATGTAGTAGCGGATTTAGACTACTGAAATAGTGGTAAAGCTCAGACGTTGTACTTTCTAAGGTAAATGAAATGGATTATTTTAGAAAATAACATCAAGTTCGGTGAAGTTCTGACGTCGTGGTTTTAATTTTTATTTTTTTTCAATCTTCGTGTTTAGCTTCCTTTTGCTTTTTCTTCAATTTCTAAGCTTTTTGTGAGTTTCAGGATTATTAGCGATATAACGTATGTAAATGCTTCATCCCGCTCCTATTAGCTATTGTTATCAGTACGTTTCTTTTCATCCAGGATGAAGAATGATGTGTATACCTAATTCATTGTGTCAAATGAGATTATTCGTTTAATAAATCTGTATTTACTAATTTGTTTAATTTCATTTGACACCAATAAGGACCTTTACACCAAAATCTGGAATTCTGAAATCCCACTCTGCATCGTTCCGTGGCACCCTGGGTGACAGTTTCTCAGAACCTACCATTCCGTATAATAATTATCGAGCGAGCACAAAGCTCAATAGTGTCACACAACTCACCGGACCCTACATTTGAGGCGCGCACCGTTACACCACACGATACGAATATAAAACGAGAGGTATAGGCGTTTCGACTCACCATCGAAACATAACTGTTCCGAATATTTGAGTTAGTGTGACCGGACAATATATATGGACAAAAGAATAAACTCATGGGGCGTTTAAGTGGCTGTTGCAGTTGCAGATAACATCGAGATAAAAGAAAACAATTACTATCTTGTTTTATATAATTGTTATTATGATAGATAAGACTTAATTTGATACTAGCACAGTATAGACGAATTAAAAACCAAACATGTTTCAAAAACGTCAATTCTGATAACCCTTCACTCGTTTAATACTGAATTTGAATCTTCAAACATTTCTTAAGTAAATACACAAACAGTATAGTGTAGTATAGTAAATTTAAACAAGGGAGTAACTAATCAATGACACCCAGGATGAAATTACAGTTTAGCTTCGCTTGTTTAAGCTTTCTTCGATGATACATCCGAGTTACACGCTTCTCATCAGTGAAAGATATGAGCAAAATTCCACGGAAATTTCCTAGATGACTTTATAATGATACCGTACCCATTTTCTAGCAGCATATCTAAGCATTTGTCATTTCATTTCTCTTTCAATGATTTGTATCCTATTGAAATTTGAATCAATGACCTGTGTGTGACTTCAAATTTCATCACTAAGGCGTAATAGTGAGTTTAATAACATTTCAAAAAGCGTTAATACATTAAAATTAATACCAACCGCGTATCAAATATCGCTGTAGATGTTTTGCATATTCAAACGAAGTCCGAAATTTGACAATGCGAGACAAACGAATTGTTTACGACGCTTCAATCGGCGACAGTGAAGGTCGAAGTAATGTATGTTATTAGGTTAATTGGCTCTGTTACTTGTCCACAAACGTGTGCCGTTTGGAGACAGGTAATGATGAATGAACGGCGAGGAATGAATTATACGATAACAGATGGTATAAGTTATTGCGAAGAATGTCACACATCATCATCTCTCTGTACTTATCCCATTACTTGGGGTCGGCGCAGTATGTCTTCTTCCATTCGTCTGTCGTTTGTCAGCACGTATTAAAATACATATTTTTTTAAATATCAAAGAGCTTCAATAATAACCAAACAGAAACCTTAACCTACCTATAGTTGACTATGACTTTACTAACAGATATTTATAATAGGAATTGTGGAATGTGAAGTAGCCGTAACTACGGATGTGTATGACGTTATATGAGCGGTTTATATGGGAGCCTGGGAAAATTATGATAGGTCAACTATGCTGTCATATCATAAAGAGTTTATTGTAGTTCTTCCTCTGTTTTTCTTCTTACTTAAATAGTCCTACTAGGTGCTGTCAGCTTTTGTACTATAACGGATTCGTTTATCGATTCTCGGTATATTCTTAGTTTTCATTTAGTAAATAGTTTACTATTTTATCCATCTTTTTCACTGCATCGCAACGCGACTACAATTCGTTTTAAAAGTAAAAATGTTATCAAAATTCCAGAACTCCGATATATCAGATAACATCCCTATCTCATTAGCTGAGTAACAACATTCACCTTGTTTTAGAATACACTTGTTCCAGATTCGCGTGAAGGAATCGTTTTAAAAGCGATTTAGTGTGTTGTTAATTGACAATTAATTGTTTGAGACGGACAGGGGTAGGCGGCGCGATGCTATCGTGTTTGGAGCACGCGAGATGGCTATGTTTGTTCTAGTACGTCAATCAAGACTGATCTTGATTTATAGTCATAGGACGTTATGCCGAAAATATCTTGTTACAATATTGTGTGAGCAATATATATTATGCTAGTTGTAGCTTTTTAATGATTATCACAAATATCTTGTTACAATATTGTCTGAGAGATATATGCTATTTGAAGCTTGTTAATGATTACTGAAACTTTTACAACAGTATTCCTAACATATACTACAAATATCTTGTTACAATATTGTCTGAGAGATATATACTAGTTGTAGCTTGTTAATGATTAATGATACTTTTACAACAGTATTCCTAACTTATACCATAAATATCTTGTTACAATATTGTCTGAAAGATATATGCTAGTTGTAGCTTTTTAATGATTAATGAAACTTTAACAACAGTATTCCTAACATATCCCACTTTTACGAATTAGGAGAGAAAAAAAGCGATTATTAAATCATAATATCATAAGTGCTAATAGACTGATAGTAAGTAGTACTGCTATTGACATCGAAAGAGAGTGACAATCTCAAACTCAAATCATTTATTTCACATAGTTATGTATAAATACTCTTATGAACGTCAAATATTTACGAGTATTATTATATGACAGAAAATTTACTACATGGTATATTAAAGGTATTGTTTAAGAGCAAAATTATCATATATGCATTTATGGCCTTACCGTATCAAAATGGCGCGTATAAAATTATAGATAAAAAAGGAAAAAAGTCTAATAAGACATTTGAGATACTCAAAGGTCATCAAAGGTTTCTGCTTCCAAACTATCGTATTTACTACACGCTTAGCCTCGACATTTGGATGTTTCGAATCTTGTTATAAAACGATTATATATATACATAAATAAAAGAAAAGGAATTGCCGACTGTTTACAACATCACAAGTACCTATTCTTCTGGTTTATAAAAAACAAGTACGTAAGACCTTTTTAAGTGTCTGTGGGCTTGCCATTCACTACCATTCCAATCGAACCGTTCACGTGGGCCGCGGGATAAAAATAACTTCGGTAAATAAATTGTAACTGGCTTAGGGCTACCTCTAGTGATATTTCATTATCATAATTTTAATTATGAAAAAAGTTCTTATTAAATTATAAACATCACTTTTTTATGAATGTTCTTTTTTTATGAGTATTTAATAGCACTATTGTACCAGCGGTCGATTTTTTATTTTATTTTTTTCATTACCACGACCATAACTGAAAGAAACATGAATTTGCAATTTAAAAGTCTTTCTCATTTTTCTTTTATACAAGAGTAAATCGTGTGGCGCAAACTCCTTTTCCAAGTCCATTTAACGTAGTTTAATTTTGTACGTACTTACAGTATAAACAGTTGAATATAAATATAATACAATAAAAAATACATTGATAACACAAAATCTCATCAATAGCCACCAAAATACTAAACAAAACAGAGGAGACAATAGACTTTAACTGTTGTGTTAACCTATACGTTATACATACTTATACTGAAATCGTTCAGTAAAATTTTTGACTATACAAAAATAACCAATATCTCATTAAAAATTATAGACTTGCAGCTAGAAAGCAATGAAACATTTTGTATAATGCAAAAACAACAGTAAGAGTAGTTGCGATGTAAAATTTTCAATAGACAGATCTTAGTTCTTGTAAATGACAACAATACAACCGTAATAAAAATAATGCATTATTTCTAATAGTTAACATTTGGTTTAAAAATATTCATAATATCAAGGCAATAAGTACCTTCAAAAAAGGAACAAGCCATCTAGTTATATATATATATGTAGCGGTTTATAAACGTTCATCAATAATATGCATTTATCTATTTTCAATCCCTTTTGCCATCCCTACAGCTACAGCGCTGATACAGTTTGACGCGTGCCCTAGAACACTCGATCTGATAAATGTAAGAATATTGTCATTACGATGAAAAAAGAAAGTAATCGGATTCTACATCTCACTTAATAAGTATTGCGTTTAAACAAATGACTTGCATGAAGAACGTGTTAAGAGTATTCTTAAGGCTTGTAGCTTAGTAGTGCATAATAATATGATGTGAAAATTGTTTTTTAACAATGACGACTTTTACTACACGGAAATCTGTTCCATTTCTTTTTAGTGATACAATAAAAATCAATGTAGAGGAGGAAGAAACAGTCTTTCTGATGTTAAGTACATATAGTTTACTAGTAGACCCGGCCACGCATTGCTGTGACTAAGGATTACATACACAATTTAGCAGACTAACACCGCCATCTGTTAGAATCTTATGGAACTAACTCTTTGTAATATGTTAAACAAATAATTTGTAATAAAAAAATATTGCGAGTATAAATTGAGATGTAAGCTAACCTATCTTTTAAGTTGGATCTAATTTCACTCGGTGTGCAAAGAACAATGCCCACTTCCCATACATTTGAAAACCTGACAATGAAAGTCAATGTATAAATATAATGAATGGTAGA